>VSMD01122386.1:0-237202 GCA_008750895.1 Mirza zaza
TCACCCCGCGTGCATCACCCCGCGTGCATCACCCCGCGTGCATCTCCCCGCGTGCATCACCCCGCGTACATCTCCCCGCGTGCATCTCCCCGCGTGCATCACCCCACGTGCATCTCCCCACGTGCATCTCCCCACGTGCATCACCCCACGTGCATCACCCCACGTGCATCTCCCCACGTGCATCACCCCACATCCATCTCCCCACATGCATCACCCCACGTGCATCACCCCGCGTGCATCACCCCCCGTGCATCACCCCGCGTGCATCACCCCACATCCATCTCCCCACATGCATCACCCCACATCCATCTCCCCACATGCATCACCCCACGTGCACAGCTAAGGTGCATCAGTGGTCCTCTGAGGGCAGTTTACTCTGGGGATGCTACTATACTTGTGGCCTCCAGCCTGAGGCCTAAACCTCTGGAGGATTATTCAGGTTTCAGAAAATAGTGCATATCTCAAACAGCAGGGGTCAGGTTTCTGGAAAGAGGCCTAAAATCCCCCAGCTAACTTTGGGCTTTCTGAAGGCTGCAGCTCCCATCCCTAGTTTGCCCAGATCCCCTGGAGATTTCAAGCTGGTCCCTGTGCCTGGTTTTTACTGACATTTAAGCCTGAGGGCTTAGATTCAGGAGGCCAAAAGGAGGTTATAAAAGATTGTTTCCAGGTGGAGTATGGTGGCTCACGGCTGTAATCCTAGCACTCTGGGAGACTGAGACGGGAGGATCGCTTGAGTCAGGAGTTTAAGACCAGCCTGAGCAAGAGCAAGACCCTGTCTCTACAAAAAAAAAGAAAAATTAGCTGGGCATGGTGGTGCACTTGTAGTCCCAGGTTCTGGAGAGGCTGAAGCAGGAGGATGGTTTGAGCCTAGGAGTTTGAGGTTGCCGTGAGCTACGATGATGTCCCTGAACTCTAGCCAAGGCCACAGAGCAGGACTGTGTCCTCCCCCAAAAAAAAGAAGGAAGGGAGGAAGGGAGAAAAAGGTTGTTTCCATGGTTTTCTTTTATTCGATTCCCTGTTCCTTCTTGTCCTGGTCAAATTGTTGCAAACTAAAGGACTGTTTGACTGAATTCAAACAGGTTGATCGTTTCACAGTTTGAAAACTTTTGAGAAATGAACTTGCTATTCCCATAGGTACTTATTTTTCGCTGTATTCTGGAACTGTTCTCCTGAATGTTTTCTTTTTGCCTTTTTTTAAATTTAATCTATTTTGATTGTTAAACAAGAAATACCTAGTGATGTAAGAAAACATCTTCAAATAATTTGTTCTAAAACCTATTTTCTGGGATTTATTTATTTATTTTTCTTTAATTCAGGATATTACAGGGGTACAAACATTTTGGTTACATAAAATGCATTTGCCTCACCCATGCCAGGGGTACAAGTGTGCCCTTCCCCCACACAGTGTGCCCCGTTTCCATTAGCTGTGGGTTTACCCACCCCCACCCCCATCTGGGCTTTGAATCATGTGAGGAACCCCTCAGTCTGGGGGTCACGGCTCAGCAGTGGAGCTTTGAGAGTCCAGGTTTGGCCTCCAGCCCCGCCCTGCCTGACCCTGTGCACGTCTGAGCACATAATGAGCACACTCTGATGGTGGCAGCTAGCCTGATGACATCATGGGCCTTTCCTGTCCTCTCTTTGCAGTTGCCGTATAGGGTTGTCTTGGTACCCTCTGCCTGAGAATTCATGACACTGGGTTTGTAAATAGCTTTGAACTAGAGGTATAGATTCCATAGCGAGTAGCTTGTGGCCGCCCCTCAGAGAAACCTAAGAAATGCACACAGGGTATGAAGGCTGCATGCCTCATGCTTGTCAGCTGTGTCACAGAATGCCTACCTTCGTGGTTCAGAAGGGGCCTGTAGGGTCAGGAGCCTGAAGCCAGTCACCCGTCACGAGAAGGAGCACCGGCCCCAAAATGTGACAGCAGGAAAAGGCAGCTGGAGGGTGTGACTAGTCACTTAACTCCCCTGGGTTTTCATATCCTTGTTTGTAAACCCAGAGTGGTAGACTAGGAGGTCTCTAAGGCTTCTCGTGGCCCTAATATTCTATGCTTCTGTAACTCTTAACCAAGTGCCCTCTGGCTGCCTCCCGGGCATACACGTCCAGCCTGCCCTTCCTGCCCTGCTTTTTCCCACCTGCAAATGTTGCTGACGGGGGCTCCCTTCTTCTAGTTCTTGCTGTCTGCCTCCCAATTTATTCACTAATAGATTGATTCTCACTAAATATTAATGGCTGACTAGTGTGATAGGTTTTATCCCAGAGAGATTTACATTTTTACAGATGTCGCTGTCTGGGGGTCTCCCTTCTTCCAGGTCTTGCTGTCTGCCTCCCAATTTATCTCAGAGAGATTAATTCATACTGACTTGTTAATGGTTGACTAGTTCAATGGATTTTTATCCAAGAGAAATTTGCATTTTTAAAGAAAACTCTGAGGGGGGAGAGCTAAGATTTCTAAATCCAGAGGAAGGCACTGTCACAGTGGAGGGTTCAGGCACCAGGGATGGAGCAGGTGAGGCCATCCTGCAGCAGGACGTGGGCATCTTTTGTCGAGAGGTGTTGTCACCCTAAGCCTGGGTTGACTGTGGCTGTGGTTGCTGCCCTCAGGGGTGGCAAGGAGGGGAGGGTGTGACAGTTTGTCAGGCAGTCCCCACCCCATTGCTATGCACAGGCATTTGCCTGTTTTAAAGACCTGTCCCATACTGAGACAATCAGGGGCCACCACTGAATTGCAGGGGTCCATCAATACAACAAATAAGTTATCGAAATGTAATTTAACAAGTGTCATTTTAAAAGGAGAGAATGAGCCCCCTGGGCAGTCTTAATGTACTCTATGCCAAAATCAACCTGCAGTTTCCTTTTACTAACGCCATTTGAAATTCAACAGATGGAATCACAGGCCCTCTTTCACACTAGTTGACTTTCGCGATTTTTTTTTTAAGGCCATCAATCCTATGCTGGTGTCTGTGTTTCCACAGATATCAAGGAATCCTTCCAAGGACCAGAAAGGACATGGTCTACCCAAAGTCATTCTGTTAGCTTAAAAGGAGAGTTAAGCCCAAATTCTCTGCCCTTCACACCTCTGTTCTCTTACCTACGGCTCTTTAACAATCCAATGAGTAAGTCACCCGCACATTAAGCAAGAACATTTAGGCTCTGAAGTCTACTCTCCTAAGACAGTCCTTAAAAGACTAAATGCAGACAATTGTACCCCACGCTCTGGGCTCACACGTGGTCTATGGACTTCTTGGAAGATTCAAAGAATTCATGGAATCAGGGCTTGTGAAAGGTGAGCGTTTTGCAATTCCTCTCAGTATGGCCAGCCTCGGGCTTGGGGCTTGGCGTTGGCCCTGCCTCCTTTGGTTCCTGCAGCAGGTGGGGGCCGGTGTCAGATTCTAACCAGCAGCACACCAGACAGAGGGTCGCATCACAATGAGCCCCTTTCAGTGTCTGGGAGGCTCAAAGGGGAGTGAGTGAACCCCAAGTCTTACCCAAAGAAAACTTGGATACCCCCCCCTTTTAAAACCCACCATCTTGCCTTGTGGCCACATTTCTCAGCCCAGCATCTCTGCCTGGAGACTCAAAACCCCAGGTGGCATAAAGAAAATAAGACGGCAAGGTCAGCCTGCTCACCAGTAACTTGAAACGCCGCAGGGAGTTTGGAAAGCATGCCCACGTGCAGAAGGGTGGCTGGGGAAGGGGACGGGAGTTCCCTCTTCCCCTTTCCAAACTGAGGTGCTTGGCCTGGAGCTTGCCAAGGTTCAGAGAATGCACCTGTATACAACAAACACTGTTGGCCGAAACCAAAAGCATCTTCAATATGTCTTTCAGCTCGGAATGAACAAGAGGAGCAAGAGGAGAAAAGAGAGATCAAGAGGAGGCTAACCCGAAAGGTGAGATGGTTCTCCACGCAAGAGCGGGCAGGAGGGGTAGGCTACCTGTCACTCCTTGGCCCTCTTCTGGCCTTGGTGGCCTCACAGCTGCCTGGCCCGGGGGTGCCACACCTTGGGTATCAGAAGGCACAGCTCTCTTACTGCACAAAACTTCTCTAGGGGACAGTGACCAGTCCATCTTCATGACTCTCACTCCCTTTGGTGACATTCAAGTTGTTGCTTGATTTTTTTGACACTCACTCACCCCCAAACAACTTGATGGCCATTGCATTGTATTTTCAATTACACTAAATATTTTGTTTAAAAAAAATTCGCTACAACTATCAAGCAATCAGAAACTCATTGTCAAAATTGATAGGTCAAATATAACACAACTATTCGTTGTGCCCCTTGGAAAGTGTGGATTTTCCTGGCTTCCTTGATCCTGTTCTTTATTAATTAAGAACTGTTCGACTTTGTTATACTAAATCCCATTGGAATTACTGAATTAGGAAAAAGCCAGAAGTATTGATAAATTTAATGAAGATTTTTGAAAAGCACATAGGTAAAAGTCATAAAGCTAGAATTTTTATATATTTTTAACCCCCAAAATGGATGGTTCAGCAATGCAATAGAGACCCACATGCATCTCATTCTACATGAGTGGCCTCTTTGATAATAAACTCATAATCGAGGCTATTCTTGGATGATGTTGAAAAGTTTAATTAATTGATGACACACAAGATAAAATACTATCTCCTGTCTAAGTCAAAGTGTTTTTAATCAGCCTCCTACAGTGACCATCTTGAAAGAAAGATACTCAAATCATAGAGACGGTTAAGAGACCCATTAAAATTAATTTTTAAAAGGTTTATTAATGGATTTTTCTCCCTAGAAATATTACACACAAAAAAAAGAAATTCAGAGATCCTGAAATATCATACCAGTTATTATGGTGATGATTTGTATTTCTCAACACTTTCTCTCCCTAAGAGCATCCCAGACACCTGGTGACAAGCCAAATGCCAACCCAATTAAAAGGAGTAAGATAAACAAGTACCTGAACAGTCAGGTGACTGGCTATCATCACCCTGGTGGGGACCAGGAGAGCTCAGTGACCTCACAGGCCAGTTGCTCTCATCCCAGGCACGGTCTGAGCCTTGACATCCTTAAGCCCACCTAGTCTTTGGAGGCAGGGTGCATTTCTTCCCGAGACTGGGTAGTGAGAAGGGTGGGGGAGGTGCATGTGCTTGTCATGATTGTGTCCTTGAAGTGACTGGGATATGAAAAAGACACTGCTGTCATCCCAGGCACTCGGGAGGCTGAGGCAGGAGGATCTCTTGAGCCCAGGAATTTGAGGTTGCAGTGAGCTATGATGATGCCACTGCACTCCAGCCTGGGTAACATGGTGAGACTCTTGTCTCTAAGAAAGAATTTTTTTTAATTAGAAAAAAAGAAAGAAAAAAACACTGGTAATAACCCCTCATTTCTCATACAGGAGGTCTGGACATTCAGAAAAATGTTTAAATCGGATTTTCATCAAGTTCTTTAGAGTAGGTTGCAAGAACCCCAAAATTGTCTAAAACTTTTAAAGTTGCTTGCTGAAAGGTAGTCATAGAAAAATGCTTAGACATTTATTTAATTCTTATCTCTCTCAAAAATTCATATGATTTTGCAGAGAAAACTTTGACTGATTGCATCATTTGGCAGGGAAGAGGGTTTCTTCCCACACCACATTCTCCCTAGGGTGGGTAACACTGGAGAGAGTTACCTCTAGTTTTTCAGGTCCCCAAGATAAGATAATTGCCTCTTTTCCCTTGGCCACCTCTCCTTCCTTCTCCCAGGGAAATGGGCCTGGAATGTTAGCACTTGCCTTCCTGTGGGGACTGGCTTAGGGAATTTGGAATAGTGAGCTTCAGCAAAGGGATACCTGATTCTAAGGGAGGGACTGGAAGAACATCTGTTTTCATTGGCAGAGAAGCTATGCTGCTGGCCGGTAGGAAATCTGTATCACTTCCTGGCCCTGGGCAAGTTTTTCTCCTCTGGAGTCTTTATCGCACCAAGACCAGATGCCAGGGACCATGGCCGCTTTTCAGTTACTTATCCTCAGCCCAAAGATTTCCTTAATAAAGTTCTGTTTCATTTTAATGCACTAGTGAGAAAAATAAAAAATAACATAGTAGCTGAAGCTGATAGCAACAGACCAGGCATTTTCTTCAGCCAAATTGAGACTAATCTAAAAGTTATGAGCTTTGTCTATTAAAAACATGTCTGCCTCTCCTTTTCTATTAATAAAAAAATGCTAGCAAGAGAAATGGTTGAGTGATAGATGGATACACAGATGGGAGGAAGGCAGGAAATGCACTTGGGTTCAGGTTATGTTAATAGAATTTGGGTCTCAATGAATTTACTCTTTTTCTTAAGTATTGGGTTGCATAGGATATTGCTGCCACATACCAATGCAAATGCTACTACCCCGTCTTCCAGCCCATCATCGTGAGAGCCTAACCTTGGCTGCAAAGATTAGTTTTGCAGCATCCAAGGAAGAACCTCAGGTTCCAGGCACCTTAAGGGTTACAGCCAGCCCTGTGCCGAAGACACATCTTCTGAGCCCCATGAAGTCAGGGGGACAAGCCCTGGCTCACAGTGGAGGGTCCTGGTGGCCATTTGTCAGTGTCAGGGTCCACATACCACCTGAGACTCCAGGGGCAGCAGCCAGTTCTGTCCCCACTCAGTCCTTATGAGCAGCGGGGTGCAGTGCCTCCTTGGTTTGCAGACTTGGTGTTTACAGCCCCACTGGGGTTCAGGCATGAAAACCAGTCCCTGACCTTCAGAGCTCACATTTAGTTTTCTGTGCTCTCCAAACTCTGCCATAGACAGGCTGTTCGTAAAATCCAGTTCATGATTTACAGGAAAAGAAATTTGAAAGTCAGGGCTTAGCAACCTTGCTGTACATCCTAGCATACTTAGAAAGTAATACTTTTTGATCAGCACCCTGGGATAAGCCCTGCTAGTCCTGAGGAACACAAACTGGAGAGGAGGAATGTGGGAGTCTGTTTATTTGGCATAAATGTGGTAACATTAAATGTTGTTACGTATTTTAATTATAGCACAAAAATCTTCCCGCACTCACAGTTTGGAGAACACCTTTGGAGTCAGGATGGCCACCTTTTTGTTTAAGGCACCTCCAGCCACACAGCCTGGGAAACCTGTGGTTTCCTGCAACAGGCCTGCACTAGTGCCAGAATGTTCTGCCCTGGGAAAACCAAGGCTGCCCCAGGACAGACTGGAACCATTGAAAGGGGGGAGCTGCATGTGCAGTCTAGGCAAGTGGACTGGTACTGCGGCCCACGAAGCCTCTGATCCCCAGGTCTTCTCTCACTCTTGGTCAAGGGGGAGCTGCAGGCCTGCCTTGGTCCTGTCCAGGGCCTGACAGTACCCACGACCACTCTGATACCAGCCAACATCATCTAATTATGCTCTGCCAGGAGGATAACAAGCTGAGACATTCTAGCACCAGCCAAGGGTGTCTGGCAGCTGCATGATACAGAGGCAAACAGCCAGGGTGGATTGGACTCACTTGTGTGTGTTTATTTTATAGCCTGAGTCTGACTACACCTTCTATTAATAGAATTAAACCTAGTGTGGGGTTTGGAGCGAAAACTGCTTTTAAATAACATCAGTTGAACATGAATTGACAGCACCCTAAAGAGAGCCACAGTGTTGCTCCAGCAAAAATGAACCTGGTGGGTGACAGGGAGAGATAATAGAAATGCTGGGCTTATGTTGTTCACACACAGAGCCAGGGTGCGCCTGGGTGACTTCAGGAGATGGAAAAACAAATATAAGCCTTCCTTCGGCCTGTTTCGCCCTCGTTCCTACAGTCCTTGACCGCAGAGCCACCGAAGGGCTGATTCCGAGTCTTCCTTGGCAGACACGTGGCCTTGCCCTGTACTTACTCAGCTCATGTTTGTTGACTGACCTTTCCCTTGAACTTCTTGAGGAGGCATCTGCCCTGACCTTACAAATCGACACATCCCATCCCTGCATACCCTAGAGTTTGCGTGCTGTTTGCATGCGCACTTTTCTGTGTCTGAAACACACACACAGAATGCATGACAAGCCCATCTTGCAGAGAGCACAAAATGTGACATGCAGACGTGGACAAAATAAGGCAAAATCGTTGCATAAGGTTCCCGTCCCTTGCTGGGAGTAGGACAGACCCGGAAAAACCCACAGCGAGCACTACAGAAAGACAAGCCTCTGGTCAGACGGAGACAGGGCCATAAAGACGGGGGGCTGTCTGTCCACACAGGCCTGGAGGGGGCGGAAGGCATGACAAAGCTCTCTTAGAGTTCGGGACAGGTCCCAGTTCCGGGAGTCACACGCTGCTGCGTGATGTGCCGGTTGCCTCTCTGGACCTTACTGTCCATACCTATAAATCGCTGACAGATTGAAGCCCCTCTGTTGACCGGGCCCGTCTTGCTCCCTCCCCGCAGCTCAGTCAGAGGCCCACGGTGGAAGAACTCCGGGAAAGGAAGATCCTCATCCGCTTCAGTGACTACGTGGAGGTGGCAGACGCTCAGGACTATGACCGCAGGGCCGACAAGCCGTGGACCCGCCTCACCGCTGCTGACAAAGTAAGTGGGGGGCCCAGAGAGGGGCGGGGAGCGCCCGGAGCTGGGGGACCCTGGCCTCGAGCGGGCTTTCTCACGCAGCAGCAAGTCTTCAGCTGCGGTTCCCGTGGAGGACAGTGACGAGCCCGCTGCTGGCAGTGCTACTGCTCCAGCTCCTTTCCCCAAGGGCTCCCGGAATCTGCAGAGGGGCTGCCGAATCCGAGAAGGCCCAAGACAGATAATGCTGCACCCCCTTTACAGGAGGAGGAAGGGCAGCCGCAGAGGCTGTGCCCGGAGGAACAGACTAGCACTGGAACAGGTGCACGCAGTCCCAGGGCTCCAGGCTCCAAGCTTGTCACAGACCTTCTGGGTAGGGGACACTGTCGTTGGCACCCCACAGGGATTCACAAACTCCAAAGAAGACAAAGGGGCTGTGCTCGCCTGTCTCGTAACCTAAGGAGAGGAATAGGCACCAGTCACAGAGATGTCACAAAGCCTATCTCACCATACTGGCCCCTCCTCAATTTCAATTTAGAAAGCAGAATAATAATAATAATCTGAAGTTGAGTTTGTTTTTTAAGACATGCAGTGATGCACGTGAGAAATCCTTCTTATCTCATAGACCATGTATGGAAATGGACCTCTGTTCAGTGGTCCTTCCTGCTCCCAGCCCAGTCACCGTAGGGAACTAGAGGGCAGAGGGCCTTTTTGAAAGTCCAGTCTAGAATAACGATCATGTCCAGTGTGCACATGACAGCAGGAACCACAGGGTGCACCAGGACCTTCTCCTGAAGAGTCCCACCTTCACCCCGTCCGTGTCAGGAGCCAGTGGTTTCCTTACACGCGACGCAGCAGGAAGTCATCTGCAGCCCAAACTGGCTGAGTCACCACCCACCCCGGATCGAGGGATTGCAGGAAGCACTCGTGCAGGTACATTGCCGCGCTTGGGTGGGCCAAAGTGGCCAGAGGCACATAGATCTCTCCCAGAAACGGGCTGTCCCGTGGCGGGTCAACCTGCAGATCACGACACACGGAAGACTGTGCCCTCCTCTGTCAACATAGCGTTCACAGCTTTCCTGTACAGGAATTGTGGGGAGCGACCCCAGGAACTGGCACCAGCATGCACAAGGCAGGCAGACAAGCCCAGCCCCAGAAGTGTGTCTTCTAAATACAGAAGGAGGCAGCGGTCTGGGCTCCTGTTCTCTTATGTTCGTACTCTCACTGCAGTGCGCTTGCAAGGATTAGGGTATCAGATGTGCGAGGAAAGCACAAAACGTCTCTACTTGCATCAAGTTCTGTGTAGCTCTTAGGCAGAAAACATATCCAGTGCCTCAGTGGCTGTTGGGGGGACGGGAGACTAGGAAGTGGCACCACCCACTCCCCCAAAGCAGATAACCAGGCACTTAAACCCCAGCGAGCCCTCCTTTCCTGGGGAGAGCCACTCTGATCCTACCTGAACACTTTCTGTCATCAGACTCCCAGAGCCTTCACATTCCCAGCAGAGCAGATTCCCACTGCAGGCGGAGCTGAGCACGAGGGCGTGTGCTTGCAGGTTCCACCCCGAAAGGAAGGAGTGAGGCTGTCTCCAGCCCCAGCTTTCTTCTCTGCAGGTCCCCCCTCTCCCCTGCTTCCTCACCACTTCCCTGTGATGTCCGGTTTCTCAGCCCTGCCCCTCGGCACAGGCACGTCTGTGGGCAGTGTCGTAAGGACGGATCTGAGAATATTCGAGGCTATACAAGACGTATCCCAGATGGTGAACTATCTCATCGCAAAGTCAGCAAAGTTGTAAAAAAAAGAACAAAGGCAAACGGAAAGGGGAGTGAGCTCGCTGTCCTCTGTTCCTTTACTTTGGTTGGGGAATTTGATCCACCCCTTCTAGAAGTATCCGTGTTGAGGCATCACTGTACCTGTGCTGAGCACAGGCTTAGCCTGCGCACCTAAGGAAGATGACGGGTTGACACTTGAAGGTGTCCTTGGCGGGCCCCCAGGAGTGGGGATACGTGTGCACACACTGTGGATCAGCACTGAAAAGAGGAAGAAAAAAGTCACGTTGGATCAGATCCTGTCACCGTTTGCAATTTAGACTTAGAGAATCTTAGTTCACACACACAGCTCAGGTGATTTTTTTTTTGTCCTCCCAATGAAAGAATCCATTTTAAACTTGTTTGGCTTTGTTGAAGAAAAAAAAAATATGGTTAGAAATGAAATAAAAAGGTAGCTCTTTTCTGTCTTTCCCTCATGCATACTTATGGGGTTCTCTGTATTCCAGGCTGCCATCCGAAAGGAGCTCAATGAATTTAAAAGCACTGAAATGGAAGTTCATGAATTGAGTAGACACTTAACAAGGTTAGTATCTAGCAGTTGTTGTTGTTGTTTTCCACCTCAAATTGCAATATTTACCTCCAAACAAAACTGTCCTGTCTGCCGTGGGTCACAAGTGGTTTGGTGGGTGCCGTGGGGGAGAAGATAAAAGAAAGACCAACAGGAAGTTGCACTTCAGGTTGCTGAAACTGAAAGCCCAGGCTAAAAGCCACCTTCTGCAAGCCTGGTTTCTAATTCATTTAAACTAAAGATCTGAAAAGTGCCGTACTTAGCAATAACCCCAGGGTGGGTTTTGTGAAAACTTAAGCCTAGGAGAAAAGATTGTTGCCAAGTTACAACCAGTCAACAAAGACCAAACCTGGGCAAAATACCAAATACCACATGGAACATCCAAAGTGGGTTTACTTCTGTGATTCCCTCCCATTCTCCCTGACAGTCCTGTGTGATAATAATTTGGGGAAACTGGAGGCACAGAGCGATTGTGGGACTTGTGTGAGGTCACATGGCTAGTTAGCAACAGAGCCATCGACCTAATTCTTACAACTTTCCCCTTTGGTGAACATTTAGAGAAGCAGGACTTACTGGGTATTTAGAGCCTGGATTCAGAGACATAAGACTGAGTTCTCCACCTTGCTGCTGCTGAATCCAGGTTGATGGCACAGGCTGGAGGCCACCAGGGCCACCTGGTTTGACCCCCAGGAGCTCCAGATGAACCTGTGCCAAAACCAGAGGTAGAACTGGGGGAGCTACGGGGGGATGTGCCTTGGGCAGGAGGGTCGCGGCTCCCTGTGACTGTCAGGAGCAGGGACTCTGAGGACGGGCAGGTTGTACTGTTGAGTCCCACACCCTTGGCAGCCCCTCAGTCTTGATTTAATCGCTTGTTTCTCTAGGTTTCACCGACCTTAACAGTCGAATTCCTCTTGAGTGCTATGCTGTCTTCAAAACATAAATTTATAAGAACCATAAGTGCTGGTATTTATTCACTTCCCCATTACGATGTAAACCTTCTGAACTGCCTTTTTTTTAAAAGAAGAAGAAGAAAAATATAAGGAAACACAATCAGGATTCTATGTGCGAAAAGGCGAAGGTGACTGCTCGGCGATCAGAGCTGCTGGCCCCACTTCTGACACCGAAACGTGTCCCGCGCCCGGCAGGGCCTAAGGCACCCGCAGCAGCAGGGCCCTGGCTGAAGACTTTCCGGCAGGCGGAGCAGTCCTGGTCCTCTCCAGCCAGGCCCGGCAGGCACCCCGAAAACCTCTTCCTTACAAGTGTCTATCACCTGAGTCCAAAGAAAGCTGAGAGGGTGGGGTTAGCCTGGTGGGGGGCGCTGTGCAAAGGAAGCTATGGTCTGGGTGGCCTTGTAGACTCGGCCCAGCGTCCTGACTCCAGACGTGGCGTCTGGTTTGGGGACCCTTCTCAGCCTCTCTGGCCTTCCCTCCTGTCTGCCCCCACCCACACGGGGGGGCAAAGGGAAGGACCCTTTTCTGGTGGGGGGTGAGGGTCCGGGTGCCTGTTGGTCCTCGGAGCGGGTGTGCTGTAGGCGGGAAGGCCGGCGCTGAGCTGAGCTGCCTCCAGGAAGCTCTGGTTTAGAAGGGGAAGGTTGTCATCGGCTCAGTTCAGATGCATCGGCCCATCTGTGTCCAGAGAACCCCATGTCACGGGCGATCTGTGCGCACAAACGGCCGTTGCTCGGGTGCCCCGTGGTGTTTGTAAGCCTGAGCGGGAGGACCCTGTTGAGGGTAAAGGCGGAGATCAGAAACTGCTTGCTGATTTTGTCACATTTCCTGTGCGCCCCAGGGCCAGTGAGTGTGTGGCTTGGGAGTGGATGGCTTCTGAGTATGAGACCAGTGCATGCAGGCCAGAAACCATTCCTGTGGGTCTAGCTGCCCAGCCACGCAGGGCCTGGTACTCCAGAACCATCGATGGCCTTCTATTCTCCTTTCTTTGCACCGAAGCGTTTCTGTGGAGGAGCCCCAGAGTTCAGCATGTGCCAGAATCGGGCCACCACCAGCCACGCCTGCCCTCGGGGTGCCCTTCCGCTCCAGTTTATCCAGAGGGAATCCCTCCTCTCCTTCGTGATGCCAGTGAGGGTGACTGGAGATTGTCTCCACCTGTCCCACACTCTGCTGACAGGGCCCCGAGGGCAGGGTGTGCAGTGAGGGGAGGACCCTCCGAAACCCTAACGAGCACCCTCACGAGGCCCCTAGTGGCTTTTGTTTCCTTCCCAACAGAGCTGGCAGGCCCTCGGTCATGGAGCCCTGCTGAGCCTCTACAGTGGCCCCAGAGCCACCCTGACCTTTCTAGGGGATGGCTCTGTCCACCACACATGCCCAGCATTTAGAAAGATGCCAGCCTCCCCAAAAAGAGTTAACCCGTCCCCACCTCGAGCCACGTGGGAGCAAGTTACTCTCAGGATGCACGCCCATCGGGGAGGCCGTGGGAGCTCCCGCGGGCATTAACAGCTGCCGCGGCCAGCACTGGCCCAGGAGCCAGGCAGCTCCGGGGGGCGGGGGAGCAGGGGGGCCCTTTAAGCAGCACCTGCAGCCCCAGCTTTCCTCAGCCTGCACGCCTCTGCCCAGCCCGAGGAGGACGCCATCGCCAGATCTCGTTTTTCTTTGTTGAATCTGAATAGTTGCTGCCGCAGGGAGAGGTATCGTTCAGGGAAAATGTGGTCGGGATGTGAGTGCGGCTGTAAACACAGTCTTCCCAAAAGGCTTACTGACGTTTGAATGTGCAAATGGTATGACGGAAGATGCGAGGCTCTTTCGTTGACTCCTCTCCAGCAGGCGGGCAGGCACGTGTTCCAGGCGGAGGTGCCGGCCCGGCCAGGCGCGGCGTCTGAGCTTCCCTGACTGCAGCCGGGTGGGCTTCGGGCGCACGCGGTGCCCCGGCATGGCGGCCGGGCCTTGCCCTGGCCAGGAGCGAGTCCAGAGGCAACTCATTCCATTGACTGGACTCCTCCTCCGAAGGGCCACGGCCTCTCTGCTGGCCTCGGTTCACGGGCCCTTCGGATTCCCGGGGCATATGAAGCCCGAACGGATCTCCCTGCAGCCAGGCAGCCAGCAGCCCAGGCTTTCTGCCCAGAGCGCGCCAGCGTTGCAATCCGCTTTGTGCATGGAAGACGTTGAACACCACTTCCACTGCTCTTCCTGCAGGGTACCCTTTTCCAGAAGTCACTCGCTCAGAGTGGGGGGTGCACCTCCCATGCCACTGAAGGTCTCCCACCTTCGGGACAGGCTACTTCACGCCTGTTTTCAGTGGCTTTACACAGGCTCGGCAACCTCAGTGGCCTGTAGGAGGGGACCTCTGTTGTCTTTCTCCTTTCTTAAAACCTTGAGGTCTTTCTAGAGATCTACCCATAGTTTTCTTTTTTTTGCCACATTGTTGCGACAGCTGAAGCAATTTGTGTTACTTTCCAAGATAAGAATTTGACATTAATTAGGAGAAAGTGAGCTAGATGTCTTAAAATGCATCCCTTTTTCTGAAAAAGCTGCAGTTTTCAAGTGAGTTTACTTTGTGTGTATAAATTCTCAGTTGAGCATTTTGTCCTTTGCATTACAGTGAGAGGAAAAAAATGTGAAATGTCTCAAATCAAATGTTTCCTTCTCAAAATTAGACACCACCCCCACCCTGTGCCCTGTCCCCATCAATGACAGAAGAGACCGCCAGCGGCCTACTTGCTTTTTCAAAATTGCTGATATATTCATCTCTAAAGGCCCTCAAAGCCCTGTAAAACTTTTAAAACTTTAGCCTCTACGTCAGATTAGAGAAACCAAACAATGTGATGGTAAATGTGATAAAAAGCTCCGAGTTTATTTTTCTCCCGCTTACGAACATGTGTGTATATTTGCCGAATGAAAATCGTGGTGTGTTCCTTTGATGAATGGAATTTCAGGCTCTCCCTGTGCATAGCCAGTGGGAAAAGGTCACCTTAAATGATTTTTTCTCCCCATTTGTCTGTTACCCCCCCCCCCACGGGTTGCATTTTGCAGTCGCCGCCCGGGTGTCTGTACATAGTGTGTCTCTGTATAGGAGTGAGTGTGATGACAGTCCGTCCCCTGCTCTCCCGGGTTCTAACTTAACAGATGACGGCTGTACGAGGAAGACAGTGTAAATAGAGAATACAGATGAAACTGGATCTCTGTGGCCTAGGTTTTGTACATACGGAAACTGCATGGTATTTAAATTATTGTTTGTCTTTGATGATGATGTATGCAGTTTCTTTAAAAACAAACCAAAAAAAAAAAAAAAAAGTCTAAAAAAAACCCTTGACTCCTGTGTGTTTTATCAGCCAGCAGCAGGAAGCTCTGAAAATACTTAGTTGGGCAGGGGTGAGGGGGGCTGGGAAGAGGGAGGGGTCGCCCATCAGCAGCTGCGTGTTAAGAGTCAGTGCAGACGCAGGGCAGCCTCGTGGATCTGCCATCACAAGGGAAGGAAACACCATTGCCTACAAATTAACTTTCTGGAAGACTTTTCTATGCTAGAACTTTTTAATTAACATTTTTATAAGAATATCTACAACGCATTGCCCAACTGTCCTTTAAGAATCTGAATCTGAAAATAATGAATACAAACTATTATCAAATCACTCAGGACCAACTCAGTTGTATCCTCAGATACCAGACAGCCTTATAGCAGCAATGCCTTGGGGGCCTTTGGGGTGTTGGGCCACTAAGCAAAAGGTACTTTGCTTTTTGAGTACGATGATCGCTATCTCCCTTCTTGAGAAGCCCCCCGAGTGTTCGTCCTATAAAGCAAAGAGCTTTATCACATCACCTGCTGGTTATTAATTTGTCTCTTTGAAGGTTTTGGGGGGAACCAAAGGGACTTCATTGCTTGCTGGCTGCATTTTAGGTGAGTGAGGTTGCTGGATAAGATATCCTCGGTCCAGCAATGTAGAGAGGTGGAAGGCGGGACCCAGCCCAGGGCTGCTCCAATTGCACCTTGCACAGGAATCACCTGGGGATCTTGTTAAAGTGCACATGCTGAGTCGGCGGGTCTGGGTGGGGCCCGAGAGTCTCATATCCAACAAGCTCCAGGGCCTGCTCCTGCTCCAGGAATCCCACTTCTAAGTAGCAGGGGTTTTGGAGAACAATCCAAACGGAGCCCCTTTCCTTTGCCTGGGATCTCTGGATGCTCCCATGCACTGTTCATTGCTTTGCCAAGGGGCAGCAGCAAAGCCCTTATTCTGCTAGCCCCACCGCCCCCCGCCCCGAGACACCAGGCTCCTGCGGCATTTGCATCAGAGCGCCTGTCCCAGAGCTCTCACCTGTGCAGCCGGGGGCCACTGGAGCAGCAGCGACTGTAGCAGAAGGGGCGAGAGGTTTACGAAAGGGTTTTCAGGTTCCAGTCCAAGAGTCTCAACCTCTCCTCACTGCCAGAGCTCTCTGACTTTTGGTTAAGTCTCATCTGCAGACCCGGACTGCAATTTTTCAGGGCAGTGAAAGGGCTGGAAGGAAAAAGCTTTGATAGATCCCCTACAGGCCCTGCCTGGCCAGGGTGAAGGAAACCGGCCGTTTTCCTGCCCTTGGGAGAGGGGGCCCTTCCCCAAGGAAACAAAGGTTATGGCTACACGTGCTCGGCAGGAAAAGGCAGCCCGGGGAGTCCATCTGTCACACCTTTTATACCCTCCTGTGACACAGAAGTGGCACCTCTGCCACTACTCCTCACTGGGCAATTTTGACCGTGTCACTTAATTTCTCGAGGCCTCAGTTTTCTCATCTGAAAATCAGGGGGCATCAAATTAGATGCTGACAGCCTTTAGAACATCAGCTGTCCATGATTTAGGGCTACCAGAATTTTTAAAACACTAAGCTCTTAGTCCTTAGCGAAGAGTAAGTTTTAAGCCAAGTCCTGCTGGGACCGGTCTCTCAGACAGCAGTTTGGATTCCTCTCCTTTGGGTCGCCTGCAAGTGAGCCGTGCCAGCCTGCCAGCCCTGCCTGCTGCGGCCTGGCCTCCTGGAGAGCCGGCTGCACCCACCTGCCCTCCCCGTGCCTTCGGGAGGCCGCTGTCAATCACGTCATCCGACATCCTCTGCCTCCCCCTGCCCCCGGGCATTGCACCTGGAGGGGCTCGTGGGCCTTGACCAGTGACACCTAAGACACAGCGTGTTGCCCCCGCAGCACCCCACGTTCGAAGGGGCTACTGCAACCCAATTATTAAAGGACGAGTTTAATGCCAGAAATACTCCCTGGCCCATTCCCCACAGGCCGTAGCATCTCACGTGTGTGTGACTCCCTACCTGTGCTGTAGCTCAGATCTGCCCTAGATTTCCTAACGTCACAAAGCAGTGTGGTGTGCACGTGAAGAGCCTGACACTGCCCTGAGCCCAGACGGCCTGGGGTCAAATTCCGACCCCACCCTTTCCCAGCTGTGTAACTTGGGGCAAGGTACTTAATCTCACTGTGTCCCACTCAGCTTTCTCAACTGTAAAACGGGAACAATGGGGCCCATTTTCTGGGGCCGTGGTGAACATATAGGGATAGTTAGGCCTTGCAGATTGGTAGCCCCTTTGCTGACATCTCTGCCCCCCGAGCCCCTCACATTCCGAATGCCCCGCATCCCAGTCCTGCCCCTCCTCTCTTACTCCTCCTTCACTGAATGGTTTTACCTAGAAGTCACCTTCTCTGTTCTACTTCCAGCTGATTGTGAGCACTTGCCAGTTAGTTCTAGAAGCCGTTCCACCCTACTCAGTGTAGCTGCTGTTTGATTAAGGCTGTCATCTCCTGCCTGGGTGATGGCAGTCATGGCCCCAGCCGCCCAGTCCTGCTGCCGGCATCGTCTGTCCAAACTCAAGAGTGCTCACCCCACTCTCCTGGTTGGCACCTGCGGCGGACCCCACTCTGCAGTGTGGCATCCACGGGGACAGTGTGGCCCTTGCTTGCTTCCCTGGCCGCACTGCCCATCCCCCACTACATCCTCGTGCCCAGGGGCTCTCGAGCAGACCCTTCTGTTGTGCATTGTCCGGGAGCCTTGCAAGGGAGGTGCTGTTGATGTGGCCATGCAATGGTGACCCCCGCAGGGACAACCAGGGCTAAGCAAGGGGCTTTGGGCATCGAGCATCTGCGCTTCCCTGAAGGGAGTCCACGAGAGGCCTCGGGTGACCTCGGAGCTCCCGTGAGCCACAGCACTCGGGCATAGGGAAAGGAAGTATGAGCAGACAGTTGTCTCCTCTGGCACCTGACAAGTGGCACCCCTGATTTCTAAATCCAGCTGTCTGGGCACTTGATTCCTGTTGATAGCACCACCAGCAGCCTCCATGTATTTATTAAACGCTTACTATATGCCAGGCACCGTGCCACGCCATCTTCATGCACTGTTTTACTTAACTCTTACAACGCTTTGGTTACTGATGAGGAAACTCCAGCCCGCAAACCACAACTTGGGCGAAGGCAAACAGCTGGTAAGCGGAGAGGGGCTTCCAACCCACATCTGTCCGGCTCTGAAGCAAAGCTCTTGACCTCCCTGCGAGACTGATGCATGCACTGCTTTGGGTCGACTTTCTTGCTTTCCTACTTTCTTGGGGTCCATCAATTATCCCACTTGCCTGTCTTCAGGGATTGACGTTGTCTTCCAAACCCGAGGACCACAGACCAGGGAAGAGGTCCCACTGTCCCCAAGCCTCCTGGCTTCCACCAACTCCCTCGTCACCTCCCGTGCACGACCCGTCTGTGGTTAGGCTGAGGCTCCCACAGACAGTTGAGAGTCAGCCAATATTTATGACTTCCTGCAAGGGAAGTAATGTGGAACGGGGCAATTACACAGTGCGGTCCTACCGAGAGCTGTTGCAGAGGCAGGAAGAGAACAGCAGAGAACAATCAGACACTTCATTGCGTGTGAGCGCCCAGACCCTTTCCTGGAAGCTATTTTCTGGGAAAAAAAAGAGTTTTGCTTTTTTTTTTTTTTTTTTTTTTTTTTTTTTTTTTGAGACAGCGTCTGACTCTGTTGCCCGGGCTAGAGTGAGTGCCGTGGCGTCGGCCTAGCTCACAGCAACCTCAAACTCCTGGGCTCAAGCGATCCTGCTGCCTCAGCCTCCCAAGTAGCTGGGACTACAGGCATGTGCCACATTTTAAATATATATATTTTTAGTTGTCCAGCTAATTTCTTTCTATTTTTTAGTAGAGACAGGGTCTCGCTCTTGCTCAGGCTGATCTTGAACTCCTGAGTTCAAACAGTCCTCCCACCTCGGCCTCCCAGAGTGCTAGGATTACAGGTGTGAGCCACCGCGCCCGGCCAGCGTTTTGCTCTTCATCAAAGAATGCTCTCCATGACTCATACTAGGAAGCCATCGTCGTCATCCACTATTTTCAGGGAGCAGCACCCCAGATTAAGGCAAAGGGCCCTTATTAAGTGAACTAGTGAATCTGCTTGCAGGAGGCAGGAACAGTAAACCACAAAAGCACGACTGACTGATTCTCCTTCCAGATGCGTCTAGCAAGAGGCAGCTACACTGAGCTGGGATTCCAGACCCCGCTTCTCTTCCTCGTCCGTGACAGATTGAGACTTTGAGTCTCACGTGATCTCCGAGGCACCGTGTTTCCTGCGTGGTGATGTCCTTGCTATGGTACCTTTAATAAAAAAAAAAAAAAAACAGGAGACAGAAATTGCAGAAAAGAGGGAGGAAAATGCTGTCTCTTGCTTAATCAGCAGCCTGGAGAGGTCACTGGCACCTTGCCCAGGGGACGGGGGAGGGGTCTCCGGGGCCCACGAGGGACTGCACCTTTACGGGGCCTGTGACTTCAGAGCGACACCCAGAAGAGGGCAAGCCAGTCTCCTCAGCTACGCAGGTAGAAACACCTAGCACATCCACTGAACTTATAGATCCCCCTCATGGACAAGGTTAGGGTCGAGGCCCTGGTGGCGCTCAGCAACCCCACAGCGGGTCCCTGCATCCCGGAGGGCCCGCCAGCCCTGCCGACCGGGGCAGCGCGTGGGCGAGAGCGCGGGGGGGGCTGCTGACCCCGGCACCTGCGCCCCCCACGGGCCCCGGCCCCTCACAAAGCCCCAGTGTGCCGGCTCCTCAAGGCCGGGGCTCGAGGAGCGAGAATGCCATCTGGCTAGAGGCCGGCCTTGTGCGTATGTGGGCTGCCTTGTTGCTGGGCTGGTGGGACCCTCTCCCAAGCCGCCATTAAGATGCGAGCTGTCACCTCAGCTAGGCCGCCCGTGCCCTCAGCCCATTGCTCACAACAAGAGTCCCTTGTGCCGCTGGACTGTCCTGAGTTTTCCTCAAGCCTTTCTCACTGACCTGCTGCTGACAGCCCCAAAGCAGGCAGGACAAACCCTTCTTTCTTGCAAGAGAAGTACACGCAGTAACACACTCACTTTTAGGCTCGCGGGGTCAGTGCTGAGGAAGGGAACTTGGGGCTGGGACATAGAGAAGAGTCACATAGAGAAGACCCTTTTGCCCTGGTTGCTTCCCCCTGCCCCCAGCCATACGGACATATTCCTTTTCCATTAAAAAATTTGGTTACAACTTTTTTAAAAATTGTTTTTAGAAACAGGGTCTCTGTCTGTCACTCAGGCTAGAGTGCAGTGGTGCAATCATAGCTCACTGTAGCCTCCAATTCCTGGGCTCAGTGATCCTCCTGCCTCAGCCTCCCAAAGTTCTGGGATTACAGGTGTGAGTCACTGCACCAGGCCCTACAATTATCTTTTAAAAATAGGAAGAGCAGAAAGAACACGCAGGGCTGGTTGCCTTCTACAGGACAACACATGGACAAGAACACTTGCTGTGTGTAACATGCACCCAGACATTTACATTTATTTGAATCATATCTAATTTGGAAACTTAGGGACAGGCCACAATAAGGAAACACAGGCATGTTTCAGACCATCCACCAGCTGGGCAGAAAAGAGACACACACTGGGCCGGACCTCGAGGGGTTCCTCACTATTTCAAGGTCTCTGGCTGCCACCGTCTGTGCCAGGAGGTAAGCACGTGTCTTGATAGTTCTGTCCACTGTGAAGACAAGGGTTTTGCCTGCAGGAACCAGCTGGCTACACACGCGTGAGACTGTGCAGGTGCCCGAGCACAAGCGATTGGGGCGGAGAGGAGGGGAAGGACACAGGACGGTGGCTTTGGGTTTGCAAGGTGGTTGAGAGAAATCAGAAGTGTAACGGGTCTCAGATTTGGACAGCAGAGGTGTGCACGGTTCTGCTGTGGTTTCCAGCCACTAAGATAGAATAAATATTCCTTATTGAACACGAGGTACATTCCGCCGGCTCACAGCAAGCTGCTGGGGTAGAGACAGCCGGATTTCAACACTTAGGCCCTACAGGAAGTTGAGATGTCACCTGGGCTACCTCGAAGACCTTAGCGCTGAGCTCAGGAGCTCATGGAGGGAGATATTGGGGCACGTTGAAAGCTTCTTGTGCTGCCGCACCTCCCTCCAAACAAAACCATATGTATAGAACATTAATGCTAAAAGGGGCACTTAGTCCAAGCCCTTCTGGTCACCACGAGGCAGCAGTGCTCTGCTGCCCTTGGCACACCAAGGTGGCCACCCCTCAAGAAAGTTCTGGAAGGCATGTGGCTGTCAGCACCCAAGCTTCACTGAGCACGTCCCTCCCTGCTTCATCACACCATCATCCTGAGACCCCCAACACCCGTGGGACGAGTTTGCACTCCGGCACCGTGCTGGCCACTGTCATCCCTCGTCCCCATTTACAGGTGAAGGGACTGAAAAGAACACAATTGCACAGCTAGGAAACGGCAGAGCTGAGCCAAGAACGTGGGGCTTCTGACCCCAATCCAGTTCCCTTGCCCCTATGACACTGGTGAATCCCACAAAGGGTGGTCAGAGGATGACAGTTTTGGACACAGATTTCCACCTATGGCTTCCCTGCACCTGCTCTGGTGGTGGTGTCAGCATTGGGTTTAGCAGCTTTCACACAACCAGAAATTCAAATACAGTGCCTAAAACAGATAGGGATTTTTTTTAATGTAAAGGAAGTCTGGAGTTAAGTAGGAAAGAGCTCGTGTGGTGGGTATGTGACACCATCAATCTGTTCACAGCTCTGTTTTTCGGCCCCACCATCCTTATCACGTGGCTTCCATCCTTGATGTTACCTCATGGTCCAAGATTGCTGCTGAAGTTCCAGCCATTATGTTTGTGTTCCGGTCAAGAAGAAGAAAGATTACCTGCCAACTGAGTAAATTCTCTTTAAAAACCTTTTCTGGAAGCCCCACCTAATGACTTTGACTTCCATCACACTGGCCATCCCCTTCAGCAAGAGAACCTAGGGAATAAAGTTATATTAACACACACCCACCTGAAATAACACTGGGGTCTGGTTAGCAAGGAAGAAGGAGAGGATGGATAATGAGTAGGTGACCATACGGTGGTTCGTGCGCCTCACAGACCTGTTCTTGGTGATGAGCTGGTTTGTGACAAGGTTGTAGTGAAACCACTTCCTAGCAGGGGCAGAGAACAATCTATAGAGAACATCTACATCTCAGTACTGAGATATGTGAGGTTTGATGAAGTGTTTTGTAAACTTTTCAGCTATATCTTAGAAATGAGGTCAGACTTATCCTTTAAAATTGAGAAAACGCACAGGCAGGTGGCATTCTCCGTGGCTTCTTTCTTGCTTTTGGTATCAGGGTTAAACCTCACAGGAGGTGAAATCTACATGCCCCGGGCCCTCGCTACTCAAACTGTGGTCCCTGAGGACCGGCAGCATCGGCATCGCCAGGGAGCGTGTGAGAAGCGCAGAGCCCAGGCCCTGCCCAGCCCCACAGGCAGAACCTGCAGCTTAGCTGGCCCCCAGGGATCCCTGGGCACAGGCACGTCTGAGAAGCTGCTCAGGTGCAAAGCCTCACAGAGCCTGCGACGGGCCTCCACTCCCCTAAAAGCCTCCTCAGAAAGCAGTCTGCTCTAGGACTTTTATTCTTTAGTGAGACTATGTCACAGTGGCACTCTCTTAGGAGAATGCACATTAAAACACTTGCAGAGGTTGGGCGCGGTGGCTCACACCTGTAATTAATCCTAGCACTCTGGGAGGCCGAGGTGGGAGGATCGTTTGAGCTTAGGAGTCTGAGACGAGCCTGAGCAAGAGCGAGACCCTGCCTCTACTAAAAATAGAAAGAAAAATTAATCGGCCAACTAAAATTATATAGGAAAAATTAGCCAGGCATGGTGGCACATGCCTGTAGTCCCAGCTACTCAGGAGGCTGAGGCAGGAGGATCGCTTGAGCCCAGGAGTTTGAGGTTGCTGTGAGCTAGGCTGACGCCACGGCACTCACTCTAGCCTGGGCAACAGAGTGAGACTCTGTCTCACACACACACAAAAAATACTTGTACTTGTAGGGTAATAATTTTTACTGTGTTCCCGTTCTGCGCCAGGCGGTGGCCTGAAGACTGTGTTGTCTTCGTGTGCTCAATCCTCCCAGCAACCCTGGGAGGTGGGCACTACTACTCCATCGCCCCCCAGACATGGTGCCAAGTTGCCCAGCCAGCAAGCAACAGGTCCAGGCCAACGCTGCCTCTCTGAAATGTGTCGCCCAGACAAAGGGATGTGAAGGCTCAGGGAAAGCCAGGGGCAGTGTTTCGGGGCCAGGGAGCAACTTGCCGAAATACACTCTGGCCAGGCAGCTGGGATGTCTGGCTCCGGAGCCTGCTCAGCGACCCTGACCTTGTGTGACCCACCCGCCCAGCCAGAACCTCGCTTATCTGTGCACTGGGCAATCTGTAAGCTGCCCTCCTGCTCGGACATTCCTCAGGTGTAGGCGTGCCTTCCGTAGGGCCTGCAAATCAGCCAGCCCCGGCAGCTGCCTACGGAATCGGCTTTATTCAGGTTCACGCCACTGCCACCCAGCCTGACCAGGGCCCAGCCTGGTCTAGAGACCCGGATGTCGGACACCCTGGGGGAACCACACGTCCTCCTGAGCAATCGGAGGCAAATAGACACAGCTGCTGCCAGCCAAGCCCCACACTTGGCCCAGGTGGCGGGAAGGAGCTGGGCAAAGTCGACTTCCTGTAGACTTCTGGAATGAATTAGACTTGGTATGAATGTTCACAAAGGAGACACCTGGCTGCGGCAGGAGGCAGTTTGCCCAAGCTGCCTACCCCTATCTGAAAGGGCTGGCCGTCCACCTCCAGGCTGGCCAGCAGAAAGCAGAGATCTGTGATGCAGGAAAAGCCACTGAGATGTAGTGGAGGCAGAAGGCTACTTGTTGCCCCTGCCACCCCTGCAGGGCACACATCCGGCCAACAGACCTGCTAAGTGGAGCGGAGAGCTTCTGAGAGTGTCTTTCCAGTTCACGGTGGACCCTCTCACAATGCCCCTCGCTGGCCACGGCCTGCCCTGCCATGGACGCGGGAGGCTCCTGGCAGCCATGTGTCTGCTGGGTGACTCCTCCATCACCTGGGCTACGACAGTTCATCCCCCCAGGCAGCACCAGGCCCAAACTGGACCACAGCCTCCTGCCCATGGATTTAGTGGCCAAGAGACTCTGTCTCCAGAGGCTGGACCTGTAACATACAAGTTTAGTGTCTTAGGGTAAGGCAACTTCTAGCAGAGCAACCCAGACTGCAGGGAGAGAGAAGAACACAGCCCACACACTGAGTAGATCAAAGATAAGAGGACAAGAGGGTCCAGGGTGTCTTCAGTGCCATCCCAGACTCCAACCCTTCCCTCTTCTCAGCCCCACCCCCGAATCCTATAATAAAGTCTCCTTTAAGCAAGCTAGCTCCAGAACAACTCTATACTTGTCACCAGAGGAGTCTTAATCAACACTGAGCCCCAAATTCACATATTCAACAACTATTCATGGAAAGCCCACGTGGGCTAGGAGATGTGGTAGACAGAAAAACAGAGAAAGTCATGATCTCTACCCTCTAGGAGCTCACATAAATCTGGGACGCAAACGGATCATTCAAAACCAGTGTTTTCGCTATAGTCTCTATGTCTGACGTCCCCCAAAATGTGTGTGTTGAAATCTTAACCCTGAAGGTGATAGTATTAGGAGGTGGGGCCTTCAGGAGGGGAGTAGATCCTGAGGGTGTGGCCCTCGTGAATGGGATTAGGGGTTTATAAAGGTCTGAAGAGACCAGGGTTCATCCCTGCCACCAGGACACAGCCAGAAGGCACCATCTTCGAACTAGAGAGAGGACCCTCTCCAGACACTAAGTCTGCGGTGCCTCAGGCGTGCTAATGGGAACAAGACCCCGTCCCTGGCCTCATGAAGCCGGCATCCTAGAGGGAAGCCACAGGGAAAGTTTAATAAAAGCTCAAAACAACCGAACAAGAGACTTGGGGACAATTATTGCTAAACGAGCAGTGCCGGAAACGTTACAGAAGCTCAAAAGAAGGAAAATGCACTTTCAGCTGGGAAGTTAACAAACTGTCAGAGCAGGTAAAAGCACGTGAGGACTCAGATAGAGGCAGTGCCTACCCACTCTTGCAAAGGATGCTATGGAAAATATTCAGCATCCCACGCAGTCAATGCTCCTTTAAAAGTGCTCTTGCAGTAAACTGGCCGATGCTCACAAGCATTGGGGGGAGGGGTGTGTATGACAGAATTGCTGTTTGAAGATGGGGAAACCGAGACACAGACTGATGGGCTTGGGTCACAGCACTCGCAAGTGGGGCAGAGGCTTGTGCCCCCAACCCCTTCACCATCCCAGGCTCTTTCTGTCACATCTTCAATTAATAAGGAAAAAGGACAAGGAACCACACATTCAGAGTAATTCTAACTTCCCCTGGATCTTCCGCACCAACTCAGTTCACCTTTGCCCTTGCACAGCAGCTCAGGTGTTGAGAGATTCTCTTAAAGACTTTGAGATTAAAATAGGTCCTTGTTTAATATTTGTGTTCCCTGCATGATTATGAGCTCTAAGAGGGCAGATACCGTATGTCTCATTCATTCAGCCATTAAGCTCAGTGCCTGGCCCACAATGAAGAGCGTATTCATGTTTGTGTCATGACTGAATGAAAACAAAAGAATAAATGAACCAAGGAGATCAGAGGGCAGTGAAGACGCAGCCTCCTGAGGTTTGGAAGTGAATCGTCCAAAGTTTCTCCCCCTCCTTGCTGCCTCCCTCACAAATTCTCTCAGGGGAAGAAAGAGACGGACACTGAAATTACCAGCAAATGCCAGGCTGCTCCTTGTTACGACTCTGGGGAAAGAGGGATGATGGAGAAGACCAGGAAGGGACCATGCAGAAGGCCAGCCAGAGGCTGGCGTGAGCCCTGGCAGCCCCCAGCACGTGTGGTGCAAGTTCTTGACAAACTACAAAGCAATACCTAAATACTAGGTGTGATTTTGAGGTCTGAACAAGAAGAGCTTTCGAGGATATTCTATTTGGAGTTCTATTCAGCCAAGACAAGCGTCTTGAGGGATTCTGCCACGTCCTTCCCTTATCACCTTCTCCAAGTTCACCTGTGGTTGCCCTGGAACGAAAGCAGCTCCCAGGAGTAAGCTGGGGGACTGCCACCTCATCTAGCGACTGGCCTTTTGCTTTTCAAGCTCTGCAAGGCAAGACAAGGCTGACAGAGGGACCACAATGGGAAGGGCAGGCTGGGCAGGAAAGCAGTCGGGTCTGCACCCCAGTGTCATCCTCCAGGAAAATGACGGCAGCCTCTGTTCTCCCTCCCCTCCCCTCTGCCTTCACCCTCCCTCCCTCCATCCTACTCAAACTGGCGCCAACTCTGGATAAGCAACAGCTGACCCAGGCAGCCAAGAGCCACAAGCAGTTTCATTTGGCACAGAGTCCCCAGGAGAAACGGCTCTTTGTTCCAACCACCAGAGGGAACGCCACCAACTCCGGATACAGAAATTCCCACACTCCTCTCCCTCCCAGTCAAGGGCAGAGGAGAGCGCCCTTTGGCCTTCCAAACCCGAAACACCCAACTAAAGACAGAAGCCGCTTCCCCCCTGTGACCACTGGCAGAGTCAGATGCCGCCGCTGCCCACACCCCCACCTCCTGCCCCGAGAAGCTTCCAGAAGGCCGCAGTGGCTGGAGAACGCAGCGCCACCATGCGGCTCCCAGCCCCGGAGCTCAGGCTGCGCTGTCTCCAGAGGCGCTTGAGCAGCAGACTAGTTTTAGGATCTAATCTGGTCCCGGCATCTAAGCTCTACATTTGCCCTCCTCATCCCAACCGACTTCCCTCCAGCTTCTTCACTTTCAGAGAGAAAACAACAAAAATCTTGAGTCACGGTGGGGAAGTGATGGCCACATGACGGAGGACTTAAGCAACTCAAGACGGGGCAGGTGCATCTGACACCCAGAGCCACCAAGCAAGAAGGCTTTCAGAGCTCTTTCATCATGCGACCTGCGAGTTGCCCCATGAGTTTCAGGCAAACTTTCCATTAACAAAGAAAGTGCTTCATTCTGACGAACCCTGACCCTGTTTCCTGAAACGGCCTTGACACACACAAGCCTGTGTACACAGGATCCGGCAATTCCACGTCATCAGGCAAAAGCCACCCCCTCCACACACACACACACACACACACACACACAGGCACGTGCACGCACACACACACACTCCAACTTCCTCGGCCCTTCTACCTACTAGTGAAGAGGATTCAGAGCTTCTCCCATCTGTGTTTAAGAAGAATCTCTAGAAGGGAAAGAAACTAAACTTAATCATGTAAAATTCCAGTTTTCCAAGGGAGAGGGAGGATCCCACATTTTAGCCACAACAGTTTTATGGCAGGAACCCTGGGTTTTAACATAGAAGAAAAATTGTGTAGGACGAAATGTTTTGAAGCAAGGGAGTATGGGCATATTCTGATATGAAAATGAAACTGGACCCTCTGTCACTGTTGTCACAGTGGGCCTTAAAAAATCCTTCTGCTGATTAATTTTCTAACAAGGAAAACTCTTGATGGTATCAGATTGACTAGTCAAATCCCCACCCCACACCCTAGAGCCAGAAAGGTTTGACCAAACTGGGTTTGACAGAATATACCTGCAGAGCGTTTATTTTTAGATCCCTTAGCAGTACAGTAAGTCTTCCATTTCAGATCGCTGGACCCCAGCCAAAATGGTGAAGTAAGAAAGAGAACTTCCAAGCCTTACTCCTCCCCGTGCCCCAGGGCTCCCACCTGGCTGTGGCTTCCACGCTTGCTCTCCTGCACGGTGTTCTCTTCTCAGCTTTGGGGGATGAATTAGCAGGAGCACAGACCTTGCAACCATCTTCTTGTGGAGAGATTGCTAACTCTTTTTTTTCCCCTCTCTGGAGTTGGGATTTACTTTTTTTCCCCTCTCTGGAGTTGGGATCACTTGACTTTATCATCTCTATTTTACTAAAATTTTGTACAAATGATACCTGGCTCATAAACTAAACAAAAGTAACATTATTTCTATTTTACGGCTTCTCTGTCAATTTCACATATCCCTCAAGATCACTAGCGAGCAGGCTTGGGGCAGGAATTCCTTAGCGTGTGTTTTTTCTTATATCCCCAGCTGGATTGAAAGTTCTTCAGGGACAGAGGCAATCATTGAATAAAATGGTTGGCAGCAAGTCATTTTATAAAGTATTAATGGTAGGCAGCAGTTTTGCTTTAAAAGGTTTTTCTTTGGAGTGTATTTCTGTTTTAAAAAATTAAGTACTTTTGGATATGACAGTGTTCAGAAGTAGCAGCTGGTTTCAACAACTCGGTTTTCTCTGATCTCTTTCTCAACAGGTATTTTACACACTTAGGAGGGAATGAATTCTCAGAATTATAACTCTATAATTTCATCATCTCCCTCCTCTTTTAGGGGGTGGAGAATCCAAGTCACCACTCAGGATCTGGCAGGTCTAAAGGCTGAACTAGTCTGAAACGAGGGGCCCCACTTCACTCGCACTCTCAAAGCTGGCAACTGCCCAATGAAGAGTGACCATTATGTGGCACCATATGGCCCTGAGGTCGCTGGCTATTAACCTTCACCAGCCATTTCCCCTGATCCTCCTGCGTGCGGCAGAATACTCCCTAACGTCCACCCAACATTTGATGGCCCATCGGAAAAAGCATGAGTGCGGCAAAATATCAAACAAGTGTTCTCTCTCTCAGTAGGCAAGTTTAAGCACACTTTGTTCAATCGTGGTTGCATTCCAACTGGCACAAAGAGGAAAAAAATGTGAGGACTTTTTAAAAGGCTATTTAGCAAGATGAAGTCTCAAAGGCAGTCAGCTTAGATTTAAACAAGTACAGCATCAACAAAAGCTAGATCTGAGGTGTCAACAAAAGGAAGTTGCTCTTATTCCAGAAATAGACCTTAGAAAGGAACTAGCTTGGTGCTAATTAGAGAGAGGCAGGGCGGGCTTAGTTATGCACTGCTTGTTAACGCACCCACCCACCCTGACGCAACTGCTATAAAAACTGGGAGCTATTTTCTAATAACCCTTTAAAATGCTTTTCAGGGCTGGGCACAGTGATTCACACCTGTAATCCTAGCACTTTGGAAGGCTGAGACAGGAAGATCCCTTGAGGCCAGGAGTTCAAGACCAGCCTGGACAACATAGTGAGACACCATCTCTACAAAAAATAGAAAAACTAGCTGGAAATGGTGGTGCACCTGTAGTCCCAGCTACTGGGGAGGCTGAGGCAGGAGAATCACTTGAGCCCAGGACTTTGAGTTTGCAGTGAACTATGATGAAAACTGCTATTCAGAGATGAATTTTGCATTTCTGTATAACCAAAAGATGCCCTACAACACACCAAGTATTCAACACCAAGTATTTCAATTAAATAATTTTACTGGAAAAAAATTACACTTTGAGCACCAAAGCAAGACAGCTATTTTCAATCGGTTTAGTACATCATGTGCCCAAGAACAAAATGCTGAGGGTGGGCCTGGCAGACTGTTCACAACTGTCGGGAGCATTCAGGCTGAATGGACCGGGGTCCCACAGTGTTTGTGCCACAAATCTATGGCCTTGCTCACGATTGCATCCGAGCTGTCCTGGGGAATCTGTGAACAAGCAAATGAGTCTTTGTGAAATTTCAGTGTTTACAACTTCAGGATCTTCCCTCATTCACTGTAGCGCAGAACTTATTTCCATGGGAGTTTTCAGGAAGTGACAGCAGAAAGGCCTTGTTTCACATGCCACCCAAGAACATAGAAAGGAGCTCTGGTGTCAGGGTGTCTGGAGTCAAATTCTGTACTACCCACTAATTGTGTGTCCCTGGGCAGGTTACCTAAGCCACCTGGGTTTCAGATCCCCATCTCTAAAATGGGGGAAATGATAGCCTAACTTCATAGACCTGTTAACAGGCTAACATGAGATAACCCAAGAAAAGTACTCAGCACAGGCCTGGCACTGTTAGCCACTAATTATGATGATGATGATGATTCATTTAGTCAACACACATTCATTTAGTACTTATTTACCAAACCACTGTTCAAATGTTAATACTATTAAAAAAAAAGAATAGATTTGGGATCTTGTGAAAATCATTCAGGCATAAGACTCTTCAATTCTACTTCTTGCCTGGTAAAGGGTACTCTATAATACACAGGGAGAGAAAAGTTGATTTCTTTTAGGGCTTTTTCAACACGCACTAAGTTAATACTTAAGCACATTAACAAACCCAAATGGGATTACATCAGAGATAGTAACAGAAATGAAAGGGCTTACAAAATCCTCCAAAACATAACGATTCTTTTGTTTGCACAGACAAAAATTACTCATCCTAAAGTGATAGATCTCACCTCTTCCTCTTCCTGACATGCTTGCGGGTAGCCACATAGAAGGTAAGACTGCAGTCCTAAGTGGGCACACTAACACCATGGTCTCAGACCATCACCTCCCGCCCCAAACTATAATCCACACACCAACTTTAAGCCAAATTTTTCCAGGGGGAAAAAATATTTCTTATGATGTAAAAATATACCATATTATTTATCTGAAATAGGAAAATCTAGCTTGCTAAGATGATTTCATGTCTAGATTAAAAATCAAACAGAGCACACTTACATTTTCCAGAAACTTTGTTATCTTCTCTGCGCTGTTCAGTGCCATTACTTTTATTTTAAAGGTTAATAAAATTTCTACAGCCACAAAAACTAGGATCTTACAGGATCCACTTACAACTTTATCCCAAACCCTACAAAAATAAGGAGATATAGTCAAATTACATGAGCTTGAAATTAATGTTTACCTAGACATCTCAAATTACAAAATAAAATCAAATTGCTGCTATTTTATGTATAAGCTTCAAAGAACTATTGTGAAATAATCATGAAAAACAGCAATAAAATAGTTAAGCCATTTGCAATCTATTCTAGACACAATCAGCTTGAGAAGGAAAAAGGAAAGTTCACTAAAAATTGCTGCTCTGCTAGTTATCTACCAAATACACATTCCCTCATGGTGCAAACCAGACATTCTGGAGGAAGAAAAAGAAAGTCCTAAGCCAAAGTCTGTATTTTACTAATATGCTACGATGCTAATATAATCATTGCATACTCAGGGACAACAACAAAAGAAGCATATGAAATGACATAAATTCAATTTCATTGCCAGTGATTCTGGGGACAGATTCCTTAAGCTTTTCTAAGGGCTTAAGGAGCCAGTTATTGATCTGCTCCACTCTAAAATAATTATTCTGATAATTCCTGTAACTCTTAAAAGCTGGTATTATACTCTATACATTGGGGTTATGTATTATCTTATAATGTTCTCTGTGTATCGCCTTTTTTCTCAACTACATCATAAAATCTTGGCGAGGTGGGGCTGGGACTCAGAAGTACCCATAACACAAGTCTGCCTCTGACTGCAAGAGCTACGTTTGAATCTCCAATCTTTGACTGCCTTCAGATCCTTTAGAGATGTCACGAAACTAAGATATACCAAGATTTCTGCCAGATTAGGATCTACCACATTTCTGGGAAATAGGAAATTATACTTATATAAGCTCCTGGAGATTGTTTCAGATGTGATTACGTACAGCATATAACACACTGAAGGCCTTCAATTCTTCTAATTGTATATCCAATAACAAGCAGAATCACGTGCCATTATGGAAGCTGCTGGAGAATTTAGCTTCAAATTACCGTATTGTTCTGAAGCAAATTTACATTAAGGGATGACCACATGAAAGGCCAGGATTCTTCTGTAACTCCAGGCCTTCACTATGTCTTCCAGAGAAATACTTGCCTCTGTAAACTTGATTCAGGCAAACATCCTGCGAAGCACCTCTTAAACCAGAGATCGTAAGGAAGTTTAGACACTGCAGAACACGTCTTCAGATGACTCAGCAGTCTGCTATCTTCCAGATTCAAGTACTGTTCAAAAGCCTTTGGCTAAAGATGAAACAGGAAGAGAAATTACTCATTTCCTATGACATAACATCATCTGATATTATAGCCTATGATGAAAAAAATTTACAAGCTGAATGCAAGGAAATGCTAGAAAACAAAACTTCAGAATCATCCAAGTCACTTGCGAGACAGCAGTTTCCTGGGTTAGTACTAACTAAAGTAACAAACTGTCCAGGACTGAGGGATTTCCCAGGACACAGGACTTTTAGTGCTAAAACTGGGAGAGTCTTAGGCAAAACGGAACAGTCAGTCACCCTAATACTAACTGCACTAACCAGATTCAACAGCCTAAGGCAAAAGTCTCAAGCAAAATTCCATTGTTCTGAGGAGCTAAGACAGACCTATTATGTTACTGGTAGGTGTAGAACAGAAGATTATATATAAAGGGGAAAGAGGAAGGGTAAGACCAAGAAAATAGAGTGGGATTAGAGTGAAGAGAGGACATTAGGAAGAAGGAGACAAAGAGATGGTGATGGAGAGGGGCTGACCAGGCACTGACCACACACACACTGCCCTGTGTTGAGCACCACTTGCACCAGTGCCAAACCTGGGCTTTAGGAGGCAGAAACGTTTTCTCAGTAGAGGTGACATCTGAACTGACCTCTGAAGAATGCACAGGAGTTGGCCAGGCAAAGAGGGCTCCCCATACTAGTTCTGGTCCAGTTTCCCCCTGTCTTTTTCAGGGGATCTCTAACTATTTTCCTGTTTATTCAGCTTCTCTATACTACTCAACAGTTCCTGGAGCTTCTCAAGAACACTGCGTATACCTTCCTAAACCAAGAGCACAGTTGCCAAAAGGCTCCTGTCCTTTCACCTCTTGAACCCTATTCTAGAATTTTGGATGGTTCTGCCAATGAAATATGTGTACTTTTTTCATAAAGTGACACGATTGAATACACACACACTTTTATATATGTCTCACAGAAAATCTCATCCAAATGTCAGTACAAATAATAAACAACGTATAGATAAGTGAACATTTTAAAACTATTTGTCATTTTCCTTTACCAGACTATAAACTCACTGAGGGCAGGGATCATATCTGCTTTGTTCATTGCTAGTTCTCCAGTACCTAGAACATTATTTGGCATAGTAAGCATTCAATAACTGCTGAGTAAATGAATATTGTGAATTAATATGAAGCTTTAAAATACATTAATCAACATCTTGATAATCACTCAATGTACATCTTTTGCCACTGTCTTATTAATTTTTTCTAAATATCTTTTTCTGGTTTATAGCATTATAAGAAATCTTAAAAATATAGAAAAGAATAAAGAAGATATAAAGATCACTTACAATCACACTACCCAATGATAATTACTGGTAATATTTAGGCTGTATAACATCCATTTGTTTTCCTGCATACATACACACTTTCCTATTATTAGTTAGACTCATACTGAATACAGAATTTAGTATTTTGCTCTTTGTACTCAAGAAATTGTGGGCATTTTCCCAGGTTAATAACCTTAAAGGGTTAAGATCCCTAAAGAAAGACAGCTTCTAAAACTAGCAAAGAAAAAAGCCAAGAACTCTATAGAAAAAAAAAAAATGCACATGGGTCTTACCCATATGAAAAGATGCTAAACTTTGCTCACATTGATAATAAAATAACTATAATCTAAAACTACATTGAGGTATCATTTCCTACCATCAGAATGGCAAAAATCCAAAAGTCTAACAACATACCATGTTGGCAAGGCTGTAGAGAAATGATCTATTGAGCAGGAGGATGCAAAAGAGTAAGAGCTATATGAAGGAGATTTTGGCAGTATCTAGCAAAATAACATATGCATTTACCCTTCAATGCAGCCAATCTATTTCTAAGAAATCCATCCCCCAAAATATATTGGCAAACATATGAAAAGACGCATGCACAAAGCTGTTCATCTCTAACACCATGCACAACAGCTAAAGACTGGAAACATCCCAATGGCCAGCAATAGAGAACAGGTTGAACAAACTATATTCACAATAGATACTAATCTAAGAAAACTGTTTAAGAATATACACAATAAAGTAGTATGTAGCCATGAAAATGAATAAGGAACATCTCTATATACTCTATATACTCATAATCTCATATACTATATATGGCATGATCTCCAGTACATAACAGGTAAAAACAGCAAGGTGGGAAAAAATGTGTATTGTATGCTACTGCTTAATCTAAGAAAGATGGTGAATTCAAATATATATGTATTTATGTTTTTTAATGGAAAGAGATGATATGTACATTGCCTAACATTTTTCATACTCGGCGAATGGTAGATATGATTTATTATAACCATAATTACACTTTAATGCTAAACATTTAGGTTATTTTCAATATTCCATCACCCCAAATTCTTACTTTATGGAGAAAACAAAGCATATTTCATCAACGGAAGGCAAAGCCTGACAAAAAGGGGACTTAACACCCTGAAAAGAATTTATATTAAACTTAGGAAGAGGCTGCTAATAGTGCTTATTAAGGAAAAAACCTCTCTTTAGGATAGTTTAAAAATGTTTTGGCAATAGCAATTAAAGAAAGCTCACTTACTTTAATGACTCTCAGGGGTGAGGGAGCCTCGAGGCCACATGTGGCCCTCCAGATCCCCAAGTGCAGGCCCTCGACCAAATCCAAACTTCACAGGACAAATCCCTTTATTATTAAGAAGATTTCTTCTGTAAGATCTGGATTCAGTCAAAAGGTGCACTCAAGGACCCAGAAGGCCACATGTGGCCCCAAGGCCACAGGTTCCCCAGAACCCTTATATGCCACACAGTAGAACTTGGCCTCCATTTTCCTTGGCAATAAGAGGCCCTGTCAAAAAGCAGAATTTTGAAAAGCTGGTAAAGAAGGAAGCTGTGATCCAGTCCTAGGAACCAGAGTACTACAGTGTAATTAATACGTCAGCACTCAGAGGTACCCTTATCTTCTTTTGAAGCTTATCATTGCCCATCGCATGCACTTTTCCCTAGAACTATAAAGCAACTTACACTTTGAGATAACAAATTCATTTGCTCAAACCACAAAAGTATGAAAAGATGACAGACAAAATTAGAGAAATTCTATGTTAACAAGCTAGGAAGAAGAGATCCACTATACGACAATAACAAAAAATTTTAAGGTTTAACTAAAGAGAAAAGTTTAAGCAAATTACTTGATGTCTAAATTAAACACCACCACAAACAAACTTTATTTTTTCTTATGTATTCTGAAGAATGTTAGTGAAAACTTCATAACCATTCCAAAACTATGTGCTAGGCACTCTAACGTATATACTAAATTAAATCCATTTTTTAAGGATGAGGAAATTAAGATTTAAGGGACATTAAGTATCGTGTTGATAATTAATTCATTTCTAAAAAGAAAAAAGAAAGTTTAAGAATAGCTAAGATATTTTTGAAAAAGAACAATAAAAGAGAATTTTTCCTATCAGCTATCAAAGTATACTAGAAAGCTGTATTAAATAAATCATGTGATATTGGCCCAGGAATAGACAAACAGCTCAACAGAAAAAAAGAGTCCAGAAAGAGATACAAATCTATGTGGGAAATACAGTATATGGTAATATGGCAATTGGAATCTGTGAAAAAAAAATGAACAAAAGAATGTAGTGGTAGTTCTAAAAACTGCTTACTATTAGTAACTATGTGACTTTGAGCTTAACTTCTATGTGCTTCAGTTTCCTCATCTGTAGAAACAGAAATATGCTTCATTAAAGTAGCTCACTAATAAAACAAATTCGGCACTGCCTGACATGAAGTATGTTTTCAATAACACGTTCACCAGAGGGGGAGAGAGGAAGAGGAAGGATAGTGGTGAGCTGGAGAAGTTGTGGTGTGACAGGTACATATAAAGGAGGGAAATCCAATGTGTGCTTGATGCCAATCACAAAGATAAATCCCTGACAAATTAAAGGGCTAAATTTTAAATGTTTAAACATTTTAAAAAGTTAAGAGAAAACAAAAAAAAAATTTGTTTTTTTAAAAATCTTGGGGTTGGAAAGGGGTCATTAACTAAGTAAGATACAAAAAAACCAAATGAAAAGTGTTGACAAATACCATTGTATCAAAACTTAAAATCTTTGTACAACAAACAGGAAGAAAGTATCTTCAACATACATAACAGATAAGGATAAATATTCTAAGTACAGTCAGCCCCTCATATCCATGAGTTCCGTATACATGGATTCAACAAACTATGGATCAAAAATATTCTGGAAAAAAATGGGGGTTGCATCTCTACTGAACATGTACAGACTTTTCTTTCTTGTCATTATTTTCTAAACAATACAGTATAACGACTATTTACACAGCATTTACAATGTATTAAGTATTATACATAATCTAGAGATGATTTAAAGTAGATGGGAAAATGTGCATAGATTACATGCAAATACTATACCATTTTACATAAAGGACATGAGCATGCATGAATTTTGATTATCTCCTGGGGTCCTGGAACCAATCCTCTCCATGGATACCAAGGAGTGGGTGTATATCAATAACTCTTAACAAAGAAAAGGGCAACAAAATAATACAGATATGCAAAGCTATTCAATTTCACTAGAAATTGAGGATATGTAAATTAAGATGAGATACCACTTTCACTATCAGATGGACAAAAGTTTAAGAGATTAACATTATCAAGTATTGGCAATGGGGTGGAAAATAGAAAATTTCATAATCTGTTGGTGGGAACATAAATTGATATGGCCTTTGGATGAGCAACCTGGTAGTTTAAATTTTAAATATATCAAAATAAGTAAATAAATTGATTTTAAATATGTCTCTCCTTCATTTGAGCAATTCCTTATAGGTACCAACTCCTAGAAAAATACATATATATACAAGGAACACATACAAGGGCATGTTTACTGTTGGTATGGATCTGTTATACTTAAATATGGCAAATTTGTAACAGGAAAATACTATGAGTAAATTTTAAAAAGAACCCCAACCCTAGCTATGCTTCAGAACTGCCTGGAGCTTTTAAAAAATTAGAATTCCAGGGCCTCACCACCAGATATTCTGATTTAATTGGTCTAGGCGGAGGAAAGGCGATGGTAATTTTGAAAAGTCCCAGGTGGTACTAATAGGAAGTCAGGACTGAAAACTAAGGAATTCATCTGCACTGACTTGGAAAGTTCTCCAAGACATTAAGGTAAAAACAAAAACAGAACTGCAGGGCCATATGTACAGTCTGATGCTATTTATGTGTTTTTAAAAAATCATTTTACATATACATGTAAAAAGAGTCGGGAAGAATGCACACCAAGCTGATGAGAATGTTTATTTCTTACAAAGAGGGGGTTGGCAACTACTTGGGAGGCTGAGGCAGCAGGATTGCTTGAGCCCAGGAGTTTGAGGTTGCTGTGAGCTAGGCTGATGCCACGGCACTCACTCTAGCCTGGGCAATAAAGTGAGACTCTGTCTCAAAAAAAAAAAAAAAAAAACAAAGAGGGGTTGGGAGGATGGGGGTGAGGGGTTGGTACAGATCTAGGGAAACATGGATTCATCTGGATTGCTTCATTTCTTTTGAGAATATATTCATCTATTATGTTACCAAAAATAAAGAATGAATTTTTCAAACATAGCATAAACTATCAAAATGTTACTTACTTCTCCAATAAGTTAATTAAATCGTGGTAAAATTGAGACCTCCTGATTTAATTAGGCAGCTGACATTGTGTTCCATATTTCTATGCTTAAATTATTTTTATTGAAATCAACTAAGTGGATTAAATTTCAAAATCCTAAAAATCAAATTTTATTTATTTGAAATATATAAAAACTACTCTCATAAGTGTTCTTTTATGAAGCTGAAGATTCTTGCCCATTGCCCTATTGGTAACTAACTGCCACAGTCAGCAGTCATCCTCTGCGCTCACCCAACCATCACCACTGCCCCCATCTGACCCCGCACCCTGTACCAGTTACCACTTTCAGTAGAATTTTCAAATGAAACAACTCAATGATTTAAGAAAAAAGATAGATTGTGATAAATGAGATAAAGGGAAAAAACTAGAAAAAGAGAGAATGGCAAAGGAAGACTGGCTTATGCTATCAAGCAAGTGCATATCCAGTTCTCTGGATTTCCAAGCCAGGGTGTGGCAGAGACAGCAGCTGCCTGACTCATACCCATGTGCCCTTCCTTCTTCATTTCCAGAATCCTTGTTTTAATAAGAGACCACAATGTGCCAGGCTTTTAAAAAAAATAAAGTCTCCCAGCCTCTACTACAGATGGGGTGGACAGGTGACACAGTCCTGGCCATTAATACACAGTTGGCCCTTAAACAGCAAGGGTTTGAACTATGCAGGTCCACTTAAATGTGGATCTTCTTCCACCTCTGCCTCCCCGAGACAGCAAGACCAACCTCTCTTCTTCCTCCTCCTCCTCAGTCTACTCAATGTGAAGATGTCAAGTATGAAGACCTTTATGATGATCCATGTCCATTTAATGAACAGAAAATATATTTTCTCTTCCTTTATGATTTTCTTTTTTTTTTTTTTGAGACAGAGTCTCACTTTGTTGCCCAGGCTAGAGTGAGTGCCGTGGCGTCAGCCTAGCTCACAGCAACCTCAAACTCCTGAGCTCAAGCGATCCTCCTGCCTCAGCCTCCCGAGTAGCTGGGACTACAGGCATGCGCCACCATGCCTGGCTAATTTTTTTTTCTATATATATTAGTTGGCCAATTAATTTCTATTTTTTATAGTAGAGACGGGGTCTCGCTCTTGCTCAGGTTGGTTTCGAACTCCTGAGCTCAAACGATCCACCCTCCTCAGCCTCCCAGAGAGCTAAGATTACAGGCATGAGCCACCGCGCCCGGCCTATGATTTTCTTAATGACATTTTCTTTTCTCTTACTTTATTATAAGAAAATAGTATGTATTTATATATAACATATAAAATAAGTGTTAATCAACTTTTGCATCACTGGTAAGGCTTCCAGTCAACAACAGTAGGCTATTAGTAAAGTTCTGGAAGAGTCGAAAGTTATATGTGGACTTTCAACTACATAAGGGATGGGTACCTCTAACCCCTGTGTTGTTCAAAGCTCAGCTGTATATGCAGAAGGAAAGCTTGCTAAAGGGTGACAGACTTTACTGGCTTGTCCCCTTTACTCCACTGCTTTTCCCTCTGCCCTTCCCTTTGCTCCTGCCCAGAACACAGATGTCATGGCTATTGATCCAACAGTCACCTTGCGAGCATGAGAGGAAGGATCATGCCTCAGAATACTGGAGCAAGATGACAGGAGTCTGGAGCAATGTCCACACCATGGCACTGCAGCACCAGCTCTGGCCTGCCTTACCTTTTGGCTTCTGGTAAACCTTTTGGCTTCTGCCTTACCTTTTGGCTTCTTGTTTCTCCATATGGGAGAAAACAAGGTTTCTGTTATTTGGGCTTTCCATTATATGCAAACTTAAACCTTAACTAATGCAGAGGGATAATTCTAGATAGAGCCGGTGGATTCTAGACCAGGATAAGGCGCCTAGAACAGAGCTGGCAAACTATGGCCTGCAACAGTGCAAATCCAGCCATGGCCATGCTCTCATGCACTTCAATGGTTGCCTTTGTGCTACAACAGCAGAGGTGAGTGGCTGCAACACAGATCATCTGGCCCATCAAGCTGGAACTATTTACTATCTGGCCTTTCACAGAAAACATTCATGGAGTTCTACTATAGAGGGTCCACTCATAATTGGTGTGGCACCAAGAGGCAAGAGTATTCCCTGAAGACCCCCAATACCATTGCTCACTCCCCAATAGCCAAAAAAAAAAAATCACAATCCCTCACCAGCTGGGGTAAAAAATCCCGGTACTTGGTATTTAATTGGTTCACAAAGCATCGGATGATCCAGTAACAGTCTACACAATCTTCCACCATCTCTTCCATGGCTTTAGCAATGGCAAGAAATACTTCATCTTCTGGCTCCTGAAAGATTAATAATAAATCTCAAGAAGAAGGCAGTAGAATAGACAAATACATATTTCTTCAATGAAAAATGAAACCTTGCCCCCTAAATTTTGCAAAGGCTGTATTAATAAATCAAAGTGAGATCAAAATGCACAGGGTCCCCTACTAAAGGGAGAGCAAGGGCGGGATAAGGATGAGTAAATAGAATCAGTGTTGCCTATGGATGACTAGGTTTCAGGCTGTCTACACAGAGATTCTCTAACTTCTAACATGCAGTCCATCACAGAGCCAACATAAATCACAAGCAAAGGCACTGACTCTCACCACCCAAAAATATCTTCAGTGCTAGATTAGAATTTCTTTTAAAAGGACACAATAAACAGCATAAACAGTAACTGGCGACATTCTGTCAGTACTGTAATTTGCAAATTCCGAAGGACTCCAAATTTCAAAGCATTCATGCATACCTTTAGAATGCTGTTCTATCTTTAAGCACCTAAAAAGTTAAAATGTCCCTAGAATCAGAATTTAAGGAATCAAAAGAATGGCATTTCTCAAACCTTGTGTCAATACTAAGAATGTGAAAGTAAGTTTCAACAGAAAAATCTTATATAAACTGGAACTTTATCTGAAAATCTATTTTGTTTTGAAACACCATGTCATATACAAAAAGATTTATATTTTCATCTACAATTTAATAGCTGAAAGATCTTAATGTTAAAAAGAAACTTACGAAGTATCTTTCTATTCCCCTAAAAAGTCTCAAGTTAATTCGAAATTCCTGTTTTAATAAAGTATTTCATTCTTAGCCCTTCTTTCAACTTGTTATTAATATTAATAATAGTCTATGCAATGTCAAGAATAACAGAGTTAGCATTGCAGAAAGTAAACTTCTCTAAGCATTTTATTAACGTATCAGAGGAGGACAGAAAATAAGAAACGTAGGAAGAAAAGGGCAAGTAAAGACTCTTTACTTGGACTCCCACACAGGACTGGACAGTGTGCTCAGTGCCCTGAATGTGGCATGTCACTGACTGCCCTGGGCCACTCTGACAGGTCAAGGGAAGAGGACTCCATCCTTCGGCCTCTACCTTCCTGGCCCTGTGCCGAGCACTGCCGTACACTCTTATCAACAGCTTAAAAAAAAATAAGACTAAGTGGGTGCTATGGTGCGAATGTTTATCTCCCCCAAAACTCATGTGAAAATGTCATCCTCAATGTGGCAGTAGTGAGAGGTAGGGCCCTTAATAGGTGATTAATCCATTCATGGGTTAATGGGTTAATGGATTAATAAATTATCATGTGAGGGGAACCAGTGGCTTCCTAAGAGAGGAAGAGAGACCCGAGCTGGCATGTTAGCATGCTCGTGTCCCTTGGCATGCGATGCCCTCCAACACCTTGGGCAGCAGTCCCCACCCTTTTTGGCACCAGGGACCGGTTTCATGGAAGACACTTTTTCCACAGATGGGGGTGGGGGTGGTTTCATCAAGATGCTTCAAGCACATTACATTTATTGTGCACTTTATTTCTATTATTATCACATTGTAATATATAAGGAAATAATTACACAACTCACCATAATGCAGAATCTAACGCTGAGCCGACAGGAGGCAGAGCTCAGACAGTGATGTGAGCAATGGGGAGCGGCTTTAAGTACAGTTGAAGCTTCGCTCGCTCGCCTGCTGCTCACCTCCTGCCGTGCGGCCTGGTTCCTAATGGGCCACAGACTGGGACTGGTCCTTGGCCCAGGGATTGGGGAGCACAGCTGTACAGAGTCCCCACCAGCAAGAAGGCAATTACCAGATGCAGCCCCCTTGACCTTGGACTTCTCAGCCTCCAGAACCTTATGAAATAAATCTTTTTCTTTATAAATTGCCCAGTTTCAGATATTCTGTCATAAGCAACTGAAAACGAACTAATACAAAGGGACCTGGTGACTGGGCAGACATGCAGGTGGCAAAGCCCAAACGAACACCCAGACGGCATGTCTGCCCGACGCTGCAGTAAAGGTGTCTGGCCTTAGAGCATGAACATACTGAGTAGGGGGTAAGGTGGAAGCTATCATCTACCATTTAGATTTCTTGAACTAACAGATTATCTAACCTAATTTAACATGTACTTTTAGAACTTGTGTAACTTCGCTTTGCCAATGATAAGTGAAATTTAAAGGAGATTGTTTAAATAATTCCAATTATTTTTTAGGGACCTTCTCTCTCTTGATAGACTTAATAAAAGTGGATGGCCTTTATTATCTCTAAGTTATCTCGAAGGTCCATGGATACCACGTCATTAACTTAAAAAAACAAAAACACAAAAGGATAAGTTAATGCCAAATGTGCAATAAAATCATTTTGTAGAATAGCAAAGCTTGCAAGCAAATCCACGTTTGAACAATTCATTGTTTTAAACAAACAAATAAAACCTTTATTAAAATATCTAGAGATAATTGCAATAAAATAGCCAAAGCCTGAGAGCTATAATCATTCCTTTGCCTGACTTCCTCCAATTTCCCCTTTCTCCCCTTTACAAGCAATAAGCAGTCCAAGTAACTAGAGTGAGGAGTTTGCTAATAATGGAGTTAAAAAAGCAGTTTGAGGCCTGGGGCTGAGGCAGAGGAGGAAGTTAAGGCTGAGAAAGGTTGAGGATGAAGAGAGATCAGGGCTGAACAGTGGCCTAGGACCACAAGGAGACCAAGTGGGCCTGCAGGACAAGGCCAGAGTTGGCTAGCAGTGTTGGTTACACACAGGGGAATGAGCAAAGACGTCAATGGACTGACGTTAATGGGAGCCTTTTCATATTTGTAACTGTCAGAGAAGGGAACTGTAAATGTGGAAAGGGTGTAGGCCAGAATGAACTTGGGATACAGGATTGGAACTAGAATAGTGTGAACTCAGGGTTTGTAGTACACAGAGATAAATCGATATATAAAAATATATAAACGTGTATGTATACAGACATATATTTCCTAGCTCTGCCTGCCGAGAGGACCTAGAGGCAATGATAGCCCATGAACAATGAGCGTATCTAGTGCCCGGTTCTGGGTTCTAGAAACCACACTCCATTCCAAAAATAAATGGCTGATTCCAGGCCTGCAGTACGGAAAGTGCAGCGTGAGCCTGAACCATATTGTTGTGCCAGAAAGTCAGGAAACAGTCAAAATGATAGGCACTTGTCAAAAAGACACAGAAATCACCTGGAAGGGGCCCCCATTGGCCAAATCTGGAACAATCTGTACATCAAAAGAAATAATAGTAGTAATGAATTATAGGCCACTGAATAAAAAAGGAATCCATAAACTCATACTGATATAAATCAATAAATGAGGGAGAAAGGAAAACCTTTCCTTATAGAAGAATGCAAACTAACAAAGAAAGAAGGAATGAAGGAGTTACAAAATCACCACTTGGAAACCAGCATAGTAAAAAATTGTTTCAGGCAAGAATCATTAGTGGATGGATATTTTTAAGTCTCAAAGTACCTCCCCACAAGTTACTTATTAATCACAAAGAGGAAAATAGCAATCGTAATAGTGGAGAAACCCAGCAGACACCACCTTAACCAAGTGATCAAAGTTAGTAGCAACAGTAATGAGTATCATACTTCCATGGTTATTCTTGCCAGTAATGCATGACCAGATTTTAATCAATGAGGAAATATCAGACAAACCCAAATTGTTTCTCTGGCCAGCACACTTCAAAAGTATCAAGGCCATGAAAGACAAAGAAGGACTAAGGAACTGGTTCCAAATTAAAGAAGACTAAGACACAGCAACTAAATGTAACGTGGGATTTGGGATTAGATCCTGAGTCACAAGAAGGGTATCATGGGATGCCAGCAAATTTCCAATCAGGTCTAAAGATTAGTTCTTAGTAGTCTATCAATGCTAATTTTCTGGTTTTAATCACGATACTATGGTTAAGTAGGATGTAACATTTGAAGATGCTGGGTAAAAGCAGATAGGAACACTGTATTATTTTTGCAAATTTTTTCTATCTTTTTTTCCTTGGAGTGCAGTGGCATGATCATAGTTCACTGCAGCCTCGAACTCCTGGGCTCAAGTGATCCTCCTGCCTCAGGCTCCCAAGTAGCTGGGACTACAGGCATGCACCACCACACATGGCTAGTTCTTTTTATTTTTTATAGAGACAGCATCTCATTATGTTGCTCAGGCTGGTCTCAAACTCCTGGCCTCAAGCAATCCTCCCACCTCTGCCTCCCAAAGTGCTGGGATTATAGGCATGAGCCACTGTGCCCAGTCCTGTGACTTTTTTCTATGTTCGAGATTATTTAAAAATTAAAAGATAAAACATAATTTTCTTTTAGAAATCATCAAATGGTAAAACTCATAGGTAAAAGTTTAATAAGGAATAGAATATTTACACAGTAGTTTTAAAGTGTGTCCCTACAAAAGGAAATGGTACTTACAAAGGGAAATAGAGTAACTTTCCAGTGGTAAACCCCAGCAGACACCACCCTCACCAAGTGATCAAAGGTAACGTTACCTCTTAAGGGACAAATGCACACTATGTGCCTCCTTATATGATACACTGAGAAGAACACAGTGTCACCTATGTGGTAACCCTGCCAGAAATGAATAACCTGGATCCTATAAGGAGGAAGCACCAGAAAAACCTGAACTGAGAGGCTTTCTTCAAAATAACTAAAACTCCTCAAAAATGTCAAGGGCATGAAAGATAAAAGATAGATGAATGGTCCCTGAATGAAGGAAACTAAAGCAACCTGGTAACTCAATGCAATACCTAATGCAGGATCAAATCCTCACCTAAAACTTCGATTATTTATTTGTGATAAAGAGCATTATTGGGACAACTGATCAAATATGAATGGAGTCTACAGATTAGATGTTAATATTGTATCAATGTTAACTTCTTGGTTTTGATGACTGCTATATGGTCATTGACAGGATGTCCTTATTTTAGGAAGTATACAATGAAAGAATCTGAGGTCATGGGCATCTTATTCTCAAATGGTTTAGGAAAAAAATGTGTACATATATAGGAATGTGTACATATATAGGAAAAATGGCAAAGCAGGTATCATAAAATGTTAACTGAGAAAATCTGGGTAAAGGATATACAGGAATTCTTGGTAATATTCTTAAAACTTTTCTGGAAGTTTGAAATTTTTAAACTTTTTAGAAAACAAAAAATAAGATAGACTGGGTCGGAATGTGAGGAGCCCTTTGTGAGGCCAAAGTGAGAGGATCGCTAGAAGCCCAGAGTTTGAGACCAGCCTGGGCAACACAGCAAGACCCCGTCTCTTAAAAAAAAAAAAAAAAAAAAAACCAGAACAAGTTTAAAAGAATGGAAATCATGCAATGTCTGCTCTTAGACCACAGTGGTATTAAACTAGAAATCAAAAGATAACTGGAAAATCCCAGAATGCATGGGGATTAAGCAACACACTTCTAATAACATATGGGTCAAAGAAGACATTTAAAATTTCAAGAGAAATTTTTAAAACATTTCAAATTAAATGAAAATAAAAACATAACTTATCAAGATTTGTGGGATGCAAAGAAAAGAGAGCTTAGAGGGAAATGTGTAGCACTGAATGCATATATAGGAGAAGATGGAAGATCTAAAATTAATCATCTAAGTTTTCACCTTTGGAACCTAGAAAAGAAGAGCAAATAAATTCAAAGTAAGTAAAAGAAAAGTTATAATATTTTTAAGGGACTAAAAACAAAGTAAAAGTTATAGTTGTTGGATTTTTCAAATGAAATTTGTTAGCTTACAGTTCTCAGAACAAAGAAGTACCCAAAATAAACATGAAAAACACAACACCCCCAACAGTACCCTTAAGGGTATGCAAAGGTGACTCCACTCTGAAATGAAGAGATACTGATTTTTCAAAAATGATCAATCAAAGGCGAACTAAAGCGAGGCAACTCCATTTTAAAAATAAAGTTGTACTGTATATTTTAGAGTTGGTAAAACCAGGGACATTTGATGTTCTTAGCACAAAAACATAGTTGGTGAGGTAATGCCTACGGTCATTAGCTTGACTGACTTGTTCTACAATGTATACGTAACTCAAAACATCACAGTGTAACCCATAAATATATCCAATTATTAACATTATGGATGAATTAAAAATAAGTAAGTTGGAAAATTAAAAAAAAAAAAAAAACACTATGCAGGGCCACGGATGCCAGGTAAAGACGCACTGCTTTTACTCTATTGACAATGAGAGCCACCAAAGTCTCTACAGCAAAACACGATGCAAACAAAGCCTGGCGAGATGGGACAGTCAAGACTTGAGCTAAGTGTCAAGCAAAAGTGACCACTAACCAGTGGAAAAGAGGGACTTCGAGGTAACTTCCCAGACTCCAGCTGATACATGCGGAGATAGACTTCGACCTGCGGTGTGGCATCACTGACGAAGCGGATGACCTTGAGAGCGTGAAGCACAGCGGAGTATTGGTCCTTGCGATACATCATCACTTTGGCATGGGACTCGTGGTGGGGAGGCAGGATCCCTACACAGAGAACCGGAGAGAAGGGGCAAAAACACTGAGACACCAATCCCTCCTGTAGTAAAGAGACTCCTGTGAGAAACAGCCCATCACAGTTAGATTAGAATTCACACAAATATTTAATTACCATGGAGTCTCTTTTAGAAATTCTTACTATAAAGCAATCTTAAATATTGAATACTGTCAATGTTTGAATGGTGACATATCATTGATATTAAAGAGTAACAAAGTGGCATCATAAAAACCCTTGAAATAAGTATGTACATTCAAGACAATAACTGCATCAATTATAATAGCGGCCTAACTCAATTTATGGCTGTCAGCCTCGAGCTACCTTTAGCTCCAAAAGGCCTCTAGTCTTTGCACGTGGCGCCTTCATCTCAGAATCACCAACAGCTCATTGAGGGCTTCTCTTCCCCAGCAGGTAAAACTTGCTCACAAAGTATCCTATCCTCACGGCCACAGGAGTCTCTAATCTTCACTGATGAAGTCACTCACTGTACGTGACATTTCTGACATTTTAAGCTCATTAATCCATTTAAAATATGGTGTCAAGTCTTTTTTACAAACAAGTAGCTTTCAGAAAACATACTGGAAAGACCACTGGACAGGCCATCAGGAATCCTGGGTTCTAGTCTCAAATCTGATAATACCAGGGCTCTCACAAATGTGTTAGTCTCTCTGGACACGAGTTTCCTCAGATGACAGAGTCAGGAAATGGGAGAGACAAGCATTTCACTACATGTTCTCTGCAGAATGCTGGCCCCAAGAGTCATCATGAGAAAACGATAGCATGGTCAAATAGATTTGGGAAATGGTGATAATGAATTTTCAAGGCTCTAAGTTATGCTATAAAGAAAAACATTTTACTTTATTTACTCCATCCTCATTAAGACAGACAGACTCCAGAGCAAAAGTCCTGGTTTCAATTCTAGCTCTACAACTAACAGGTTGGGTGACCTTTAGCAATTTACCTGATCTCCCTATGTCTTAACTTCCTCATCTGAAAAATGGGAATAATAACACCTAATCTTACATAGCTGTTGTGATGAGTAAACAAATCAATATACACAAAGCACTCAGAAGAGTACCTGCACACACTACACTAGTATTAATATAAGTGTTAGCTCATACATTTGACTATGAATCTGTCTTTGGTATAAAACACCACAGACCCAGCATTCTAAAGAATACCCTGGGAAACAACACATGAGCTCAAAAGTCTCTAGCTGACATGACGCCACATTAATTTTAGAATCAAAACTTGCTTAAATGTTCTTTTTCCTGACATAAATCTCTACTCACCTTAGCTATGGGCTGTGTGCCAGGCTTCCAGAAAAGCCAAGGGAACACACTACAGTGTCTTCTACATCTGGGCTAATACAGATTAAATGGCTGTGGTTGAACTTTCATCATACCACGTGAGGCAGCATACTGCTTCCCATGTTAAATTTTAAACCTGTTCTCTAAGAGCAGGTCCTAAAAAGTCCCTTTCTGATACTCACCTAAAACAGTATGAGGAAGCAGGCATCCCTGAGTAATCAAAAGGCCGTGCTAAAAAGAGTCATGCTGTATCCCACATAGTGTGACAGCTATAAATTTCCAGTGCCTTACAACTACCTCAAAAAATAACGACAACTTATGTGATAAAAAAAGGTAAGAAAAATGGAGGTGATGAACAAGTCAGACAGGCCTTAGCACTCAGGAGGTGCCGCAAAGCACAACTGCACATCGCCTGCTAATCCACTGGCGTTATTAACAAGACACAGTATTTCCCAGCAGAAATAGACACTGTTGACATTATCACATAAAATGCATCCCTGGAAGGCATTTATTTTGATGGCCACTGAAAATAGTAAGATTTAAGAAAAAAATGCCCTGGGAAAAACTAAAACAGTCTTCAACACTTCTCTAAATTGTAAATGCATGAAGAATGCCAAGATACACAATAATAGCCATTGTGCAGTGCTCTCTAGTGCAGCTTGTAGTCCCTTGCTGCCTTTATATTATAAAACATAATCAGATTCAGAATTACCAATTTCTCAAGTCCTGAAACATACTACGTTTTGGAAAGAAAATAAGGTCCACAGTCTATCCTACCTTCAAATGAGTTCTACAACTTAATGCTCAAATCCTAGCTCTGCTTCATACAGGCTATAAGGCCTTAGGCAAGTTATTTAGCCTCACAGAGCCTTTTCTCCATCTATAAAATTAACATATGGATATGTACCTCACAGAGGAATTCTAGGATTACTCTATATAATTAATGTAAACTACTCAGCCTAGTGACAGGCATACAAGAACGCCCAACAAACAGCAGTAGTAGTTCACATTCCTCATAGAGTTTCATCCTCATCACTATCCTACAGCTAACTTTAAAAAATTTAAGACAATAAAGGAGGGTGGTAATGGATAGGCATTATATGCTTCAGCAGGCTCAGCAATGATAGGGGAAAAAAATCTTGGGCTCAAAAGGGATGCTGTCAGTTACTTGCGGCACCTGATTCACTTTTTCCTCCACAGAAACTAGGCAAGATCAGTTTTCCTCCTCATTCAGAAAATGAGGTCCACCATCTCACCAATGGAATTTATTCACACTTCCAGGGAGTGAAAACACTCCAATTCCTTTTTGACTCTGATAGCAATCATTAGGAAGTTATACCTCTATAGCTGAGAATCAAAATCTTACAAATTTACGGCTAAAACCTAGGAATAATTTAGCTCAATAGCCTCACCTTACAGATGCAAAAAATGAGCCCTAGAGGGGTCTTCCTCCAGGTTACCCAGCTGATGGCAAAACCTAGACCAGTTCTGCTTTCTCCCAGTCCAATGCTCTTTCCACACCTTGTCTGAGGAACACACGTTATTTCCTCTTCTACCATTAATATACTAACACTCCTACAGTAATATTTAATAAACTGCGGCTGAAGTCACTTTCTTAAAGGATTTCATGGTGAGCAGAAACTGAGTCAGCTCAGGAAAACCCAATATTCAGTAAAGGGCCTAGACAAATCCTCCCTTTTTCTGACTGATAAGATGACAAATGATCCCCTTATTCAATATTTTTGAAGATAAATCTTCCAACTCCTGGATCTCATACCTAAAAGCACCTTCCATACCAATGCACGGTACATGGACGGGAGAGGGAATCTCTGACTAAAAGTACAAAGTTTCTCAATATCTAGAGAAAGAAAAAAACAATTAGTTAGAAGCTTTGCAGTCTGATCACAGTATGTAAAAGTGCATTTCATTTCTTAAAACTGAAAGAATAGATAAGACATTTCTTCAGGGGAAGTCTACCTTATGGTCAGCAAACTTAGGAAAGGCGATACTAATATGATTTCTAGCCCAGGTCTACTGCCAACTAAGTTATTTAAAAACAATTAACATTTTACAGTATAGAATATGGATTTTGCATGTATTACTACATTCCCCATAACATTTAGCAGTAGTTATTATAGGATTTATTTCATTTAATCTACATTGCAAGCCTATTGGGTAGTTATTGTTCTAAAGATGCAGAAACTGAAGCTCAAAGCAGTTAAATGACTTGACTGAGTCAAAATAGCTAGGAAGTGGCATAGTCAGCCCTTAAATCCCCACATTTTCCAATAAACTACATTTCATTCCCTGATCCTCAATGCGTCTACTTACCAAAGGAGAATAATAATACCAGACATACTATAGCACAGACTATAGAATGAGGATCAAAGACCAGGTGGGAAATGTTTTTGAAACTTTAATAACATTCTATACAAATAAAGTATTATTTTAAACTATGGTTCAGCTTATTTTACTTTGGTGAACAACAGACCTTATGATTTCTGGTTTAAAATAAACTAAAATATCAATATACAATGCAGTCTTAGTATTTTCATAAAGAAAATCATGACCAGAGTTATTGCAACTTTACTAAGAAGCTATAATGACACATCTGGAAATACAGGAAAAAAAATATGGGCTTAATAAAAGAAAAAATATTACTGACTTCTTAAGAGGCCTTTTAAAAACTTCTGACTCTCAGTGAAACATAAATTTGAAAATCTGTACCTTTTCTCAAAATATACCATTCTGCTGTCATCATATCCCTAAAAAATATAGCAAGTAATAAATACCTTGGGATGTCTCTTAAGGTGATATCTACTCCAGAATAGCCAAGATAACTGAGAAGCAATGAGCTTAACTAAACTTATAAAACTCACCCAGACGATCATCTTTCAGGAGAATTTCCAATGATTTCTTTTCTTCAACTCCTCGAAACCCCACTTTCTCATAATATACTGAACGAAAGTTTCTCTGAGAGTCGTCAGTCATGTTTCATTCTTGGAGGAAAGGAGAGAGAAAGGAAGAGAAGGCAGGGGGGAAAGTGAACCTATAAACAAAGAATAAAGAATTAGAAGCACTTTCAATGATTTTCTCCACTTTTTCAATAAATTTGAAATGCCTAATAAACTGCCCTTATAGGACTCAATATTAAATCTCTCCTTTTACACAATTCCAGAACTACTACACCTATGCACCTTGGCCAAAAACCAAGATATATGTCAAAAATCCTCTGAGCTGCTCAAATAGATGCAACAAATGTTTATGCATTAGGATTCCTACTTTACTTAATGAGGGTGCCAGGCACAATGAAATTCTGTAGTCATTATAAATGTGCAAAGAAAAAAAATAGAGAAATGGGAAGCCATGAAAAAAATGACATGCCAAAGGGGTTACCAAACAGTATATGCTATGATTCTTATTGTTTTTACAAATATTATGTATTATTAAAATTAAAGCTATATTCCAAAATGTTAGCAATGGTATCTTTAAGTAGTAGGATTCCAGATACTTTTCTTTCTTTTGCTTTTTTGTGTTTTCTAAAATGGGCATTTTTTAAAATGAAAAATTAAGTTATATAAAAGTAAAAAGCCACAAGTCCTTCACTTGTTTTTTTTACCTTAAACACAATTCTATCAAATGTAGTTGTCAAAATTCAAAACCCGCAACAGATAAATGGCATTCAATAATAACCAGAAGCGGGTAATGAATATAGCTGGTTGACAGTGACAACACAGAGTTGAAGACAGATAAACAATTTTAAATTTGGCATGAGAACTCAAAAAGCTCAGTGGTCTCAGATTCTTTCACAGTAACCCTCATAATGTTGACTGTAAATCAAGAAAAGATGAAATTAGGTTGGCATTTCAAGAAAAGATGTAACGCATTTTCCCCAAAGTATTATTTCACTGCCTCACCAAAATGCTTAGTGTCAGTGCCAGAGAGAGTAAATTCTCAGGTATTAAAAAATCCTAAAACGTCCCCAAAGACCAGGAGAGGGTTTTCTCCTAATCAGTATCTTTATTGAAAAGATACCCTCTGAACCGACTCAGTCACAGTAAAGATTAGGATTCGTTTAAGAAAAGAAATTCTTACGGGCGCTGAGCTTTCAGGACCAGATGTTTAAAAAAAAAAAAAAAAAAAATTGAAGCATTAAAAGGCAACATGAGTTTGGGAATTTTTTAAAAAGCATCCAAACGTCTGCACAGCAATACGGTCCCTGTCGTCTAAAGACACTTATTCTTAGATTGCACCATTATGGCAAAGGAGTCCTCCTGGAGGAAATACTGTAAATTCTATCTCCCGCCCATGAGAGCCCACTTGATGGGGGAAGTAAAAACACTGGTCCAAGACCCCAGGTCCCCCTCTCCTTATTGTGTATGCTTCACCTCCAGCAGTGGAAACACACCCGGGTCGAGACTAAGCGGTCCGGGGGAGGCAGAGGAAGCCAGGCCCGGTGCGCCGACCGACCGGCGGGCAGCCGGGCGCGGTGGAGGTGCGACCGCGCGACCGCTGCCTCCCCTCCAGGCGAGAGGGAGGACGCGGGACACCCTCGCGCGCCCGGCCGGCCCGGAGCCAAAACCCCGCCGCCGCTGCCGCTGGCGCCGCCGGACGTGACGTCAGCGCTAGGTCGAGCGGGCGCGTGCGCAAGAGGGCGTGCGCAGAAGCTCCACCCACTCCGCTGGCCTTAAGGCCTTGGGCGCTGAGACCCCGTCATGGGAAACCGCAGAGTGTGTCTCGGGGCCAGCTTCTCCCGCCACGAGGCGGGTTTTCTCCATGCACCCCGCCCCCCTCGTTCCCCGCAAACCCATTCCTGGTCTAGAGAATGTTGTGGCCACTTACCCCCCGCAGTGCTGGCGGTGCGTGCCTGGGACGCTCTACTTTCTTCCGCCCTCCATGTTCCTGCTTTCCGGGGCCGCCAAGGCCTGGGGCAGTACCTCTCAAGCTGCCTCTGGTGGAGGACCCGGGCTTGGCTTCTATTTTATTTTTTAACCCCCCGCGGGTGAGTGGAAATAAATGAAGGCCATCCAAAGGGGAAAAGCAAAGGCTGTTTGTTCAGAGCTTTCTATATAGCAGGGAGTTGACCTCCCCCGCTTGCATGTGGGCAAGCGACTCAAAGGCCGGCGGAGGAGAGGGGAACACAGAGAGGCTCCACCTGTGCGCTGCTGAGGGCTGCGGGTAACTTTGTCCTGGGTGTCAGAGGAGAAATACAAACTCTGAAGTAATTTAGAGAGGTTTATTCTGTGCCGAACGCCTGAGGTGGCTGGATTACAGTTTGGTTCTATGCATTCATAGGGACAGGAATTATGGGTAAAATAATAAATTAACTCGTGGAAGGGGTACCTTGGTTTGGTTGAAAAGGCAGGACATCTCGAAGCAGAAGTTTATAAGTCAAAGGTGGGTTTTAGGGATTCTTTAGATGGCAGTTGGTTGAAAGAATTAAAGCTTTGTCTAAAGATCTGGAGTCGGTAGAAAGGGATGCCTGAGTTAAGATAAGGGGTCTTCTATCTCTTATGTGATGCTGTACCGGAATCAGGTTGGGAAGTAAACTGCATAGTACCGGGTTAATAAAACCCGTTTAGTGGGATTTTATTGTTTTTAGGCGTGACTCACCAGGGGTCTAGTAAGAAATCTGGGCAAAAGAAAAAAAGATCAGAGTTCAGTCATCGTAGGGGATTGGTTAGGAGAGCCTATTTGCCTTTTTCTGGCTGGTCCTAAATCAGAAGCAAGGACAAAAATTAGGGAAGCTATCAGATATTAATTAAGTCCTGGCCATTTTGGGGCAAATTGTTACAGAAGTTACTTTTCAGCTTCCTGGATTGTTACTAGAGACATCAATCTAGCTTTCTGCAAGTCTGACTGTAGTAGGCTGGCCTCCTGGGCTCGTTTTCTGGGCATGTTGCAGTTTGTGGATTGGAGTTCTGTTTTTATATATGGTCAGACCATTATCTTTGCATATGTAGTCTCTCACGCAAAACACTATAAAAACTAAGAGAAAAAGGAAGTGAAAAAAAATACATTAAATACAAGAACCAATTTGGTCTAACAGCATGAAGTTACTCTTTAAAATGGCTGTTAAAGCTTATAAACACTTTCCAGTTCTGTGCTTACCTCACTGGTCCCCAGCCCCAGCTGAGTAGCACTGCCCCAGTAGGTGTTTAAACCACCATGGTTTAAGAGAAATCACCTAGAAAAAAGATGGTTCAGTGATGGGTCTATTTAAAAGCCAAAATCTTTACTAGACAGACCACACAGACACCAAGCTTGAAAGGGAAACTTAGAACTATCAACAGTACAGAAGTCAGTTCAGTTACAGTACAGATAAATTTGTGGTATAATGGCTAGACAGAACTTTAAAATGAAGAAACATATGGTGGTTGAACTCAAAACATTTATACCTCTCCCAAACTCCCTACCACTACCAACTTTAGTTTCTCAGTACTGGGATACTAAACCTTGCTTGGAGATTGTTCAAATTAGTAAGCAGAGTTCTTCAAGTTAGTTTCCACGAGTTCCATATACTTCAATTAAACCTTGAGCCAGTCACTAACTTTTACAATCTCTCTCTTTTTTTAATCTTTAAAATACAGCTAATGGTGGTGATGATAACATAGAGGCGTTGAAAGGATTAAATGAGAAAGTATGTGATGTGCTTGGCACAGTGCCTGGCCTGTGGCACAGTAGGGATATATGTAGATTGGTTGTGTCAAGGTCAAATAAAAATACAGAGACAAACAAATCTCTAAACAAACCATTTTATCTGGGAAAACAAAATTACAATTCAGGGTAGACACAGACTGGGGTCGATCTTCCCTACGTCCAAAGAATAAAGAGAAAGTTGGAGGTTGATTAGAAATAGAAATGTTATGTATTGCTTTGAAAGGAAACTCACTGGCATTGGCAAAGTTTGGGGGAGTGGGCAAGCTCTGATTGATGAGTGACAGGAGTAGATAAAACTAGTGTTACTGTCACAGCAGTTTGTTTCAGCAGTTATTATGTAAAACTAGTCTTAAATTAGAACCAAGAGGAAAAAAAAGCTGAGGGAGTCACCACTTTAGTTAAGCAAACAAATGTACCTTTTTAAGGAAAAAAAGAGGAAAAGCAGAAGGCAATGATACATAACCTGTAAATCACATGGGCTGAGTTGTATGAAAGGCTAAACTCTTGAGATAGATATGAATCTGAAAAGCTTTAAGAGGAAGAATCTACCTGGAGAAATGAAATTAACATTTAAAATGTAGAAGACAGAACTTTCAACTTGAAAGTAGGTAGAAACTATAACACAGGAAAAAGCTGTAGTTCATAAGATAGTTGAAAATTTAAAAAAACAGACTTTAGAAGTAAAATCAAAACCTCTTGTAGTGTTTTATTTATTTTTAGACCAAGAGCAGATCAACATTCTAAGAAAACTTTGCTGTTTCAAATACAAAGAAGCAAACTTTGATCCTCTATCAATACTTTCAGGACAGCAATGCTCAATTTTTAGAAAAACTTACAATTCTATTCCAATCCCAGACAACCTGATCACACACAAAATTCCCCTTATAAGACCCATCCTTTATAAACCCTCTACAACTTCCTTAAACCTTCAATCATTTTATTAACCCTCCAGTCTTTGTCCTACACTTCCTCATTTTTGTATTGGAATATCAGTCATTTTATCTTAGGATAAAAATTTACCTTTTTATCCTTCTTATTGAGATCACATGACATTTTTTCTTACAAATATTATTTTGTATACAGAATTGTATATATTAATTAGAACTTGTAATTTTTAGTAAAAACCCAGGAAGTAATTTTGAACTGTTATATATTAACTCATGAATATATATTTTATAATCTCTAAAAACATATTTTTAAAAATAATTATTTTTTTGAGACAGACTCTTAATCTGTTGCCCAGGCTAGAGTGCTACAGCATCAGCCTAGCTCACAGCTACCTCAAACTCCTGGGCTCAAGTGATCCTCCTGCCTCAGCCTCCTGAGTCGCTGGGACTACAGGGGGACACCACCATGCCCGACTAATTTTTTCTATTTTTAGTAGAGATGGGGTCTCCCTCTTGCTCAGGCTGGTCTTGAACTCCTGACCGTAAGCAATCCTCCAGACTCACCCTCCCAGAGTGCTGGGATTACAGGCAGCCACCACACACAGCCTAAAAAATAATTTTTAATGTGAAATAGGACATTTTATTAATAGACCCAAATATCTTTTGTCTTTTTATAAAAATTAAAGAAGCCAAAAGTAAATAAACTTGAATCTAGCAATTAACGTTTTAGTATTGTATCTTATGTAGAAATGACTCATATTTTATGAATATTTATAACTTTAAGATGTTAAATAACATGAAAAGTTTATAAACATTTCTTCTATTTACATTTACCTAATTTATTAACAATTATACCTAAATTTCTTATTAAAACTGAGATATTAAACAGAGCTAGTCATTATTTTTATTTTCCTGTCAAAGGAAAACCCTAAAAGTTAAATCATGTTTAATTTAACAATGGACCTTACATTGTATTCTCATCTGTACATTTGTTCTTAGGTACAACTGATAATTTTATCATTTTAAAACATCTAGCAGAGACAAATATAACCCTCTCTGCCCAGCAAACCCAGGCCAAAAAAAAAAAAAGTGTGCTAACAATTCTGATGACATCTTCATTTTTATTTTATCAACAAATTTAAGATCAGCTTATTTATTAAGAATTTACTTAAGTCACATAAACTAAAAGGCATTTGGGTTAATTACTATATTTCTGATAAATTATTTGATTTAAGTGTTTATTTTTCCCTTCCAGCCAATAGAGCTCTTTTATATATTTTGTTAGAAAAATGTAATATACATACAACATATAGATATGAAAAACTCAAAAACATGCAGGACGAAAGCAAACACCTTACAGGTTTTAATTTTTTAAAAAATGTAGTCCTAAGTAAAACATAGTAATATAAATTCATTTGTGTTCACAAGAAGACAGTTGGATCCAGATTATATTTTTGACAAAATGCAGAAAGGCTAAACTTTAAGATTTTCCATTTGCCTTAATAGGTACTCTTAATAGGTGCCTTAATTGGTGGTACTCGGATGTGAACCAAATTTGGGTAAAGCAGTTTGAATCATTTACCAATATACTAGATTGGATGAAGAATAATTAACTCTGAAAATATGACTAAATTATGTGAGATAAAAGTAGTTCTAACAATGTCTGTGCAATATTCTCTTGGTTTCAATCTTCATCCTTGACGGTAAGAGTGTTGCCTTTCCTTCCAGTAAAGGGAGGCGGTACTTTACATGGAAATTTTTTCTTTTGCTTTTAAGAAACAACACAAAGATAAAAATGATTTTTCTTGTACCTGCTGTTTTTTAGTTGTCTTTAATTAGTCAATATGCCAGAATAGCTGAGGAGTCTGGAAAAAAGAGTGTAGCTTAGAGAAGGGTAACGAGGACGAGATGTAGTAAAGGAAGGGCCAAGCTCCGGAGAGGAAAGTCTTAGCAGGCTTTGAGACAGTATTTTACCACAAGGCAATCTTTGAGCCCTAAATTCATTTTAGAACCTGCAGATACCAATTGATATCTGCACCCTCTAGCCATGGTCTTTCAGTTTTGTTTTAAGAAAAACAAACTGTTCAATTGATCCCCATAATGTTTGAACATGTCACTAACTGGAACCCCAGAAGGGGAGACTACCTTGGCATGCCTTTGAACTTTGAGAGCCCATATGGTAAATAAATTTATCTAGGTGATTTGGTTTAATGATGAATATACAAATGCTGAAATAAGATCCAAGCATGCAATTGAACCAAAGACAAAGTACATACTTACCAGGAAAGATGAGAAGCCTTCTTCAACCGGAGGGGGGGAAAATCCCCCATAAACAGGAAAGGAAAAGTTCCTTTTGAACAGGAACCCTCGTAACCAGCAGGGGGAAAGACCTCTCTTAACTCCCTAATAAAATAAAAGAACTCAACCAAAATGAAAATGGGAGTTTGATCCAAGAGAGACTCACCAGCAGGGACAAAGGCAACCCAAGGAAGCGGGAGCCTCAAGGGGGCAAGTATGAGTACCCCCCCGCTGTAGTCCCAGGGGTGGCTGTTGTCTCTGAGGTGTGGCTGCTTCGAATCCCACTTCTGACACCAAGTATGACAAGATCAAATAAAAATATAGAGATGCATCTCTAAACAAAATGTTTTATTTTGGAAACAGAATTGCAATTTGAGGCATATACCGAATCTGGAGTGGTCTTCATTACATCCAAATAACAAAGAGAAGTTTGGAGGTTTTATTAGAAACACAAATACTATGTATTTTTTTGAAAGAAAACTCATTGGCCCAGGCAGTTTTGGGGAGCTGACAAGCTCAGATTGGTGAGTGACAGTGGTAGGTAAAACTTGTCTTGAAGTCACAGCAGTTCATCTCAGCAGTTACCAGCTAAAACTGGTGTCTAGGTTATAGGAGGTCATCTCTGCAGCTGGCTTACTATGTCATCCCAGGGATGGTGCTTTGTCCCTGGGGCTTGTATGAGAAAGTAACTCCGATTTATATAATCGATTTTCACAGATGCTAGTGGCTAAATGGTGACCACAATATGTCTGCCTTTAACTGCCCTTCACTCTGCTTTTTGATAAGTTGATATTAATAAATATATTTATAAACTTCCATAGGAGATAAGCCTTTTAGAGTCTTTTCTCAACTTCGCAGCTGGAGTGACCCTTTAAAAATATCCCTCCTCTGCACAAAATCCTACAATGGTTCCCCATTTCACTCAAGATAACAGCTGAAGTCCTCACAATGGCCTACAGAGCTCGTCAGGATCTGCCTCCTTTTAACCTCGACCTCATCTACTACTAGGGACCCCCCTGTCCTCGGACCTTCTCATGTTGTTCCCTCTGCCTACGATGGTTTCCTCAGAATAGCCTCAAGGCCTATTCCCCTATGCAGTCTTGATCAAATGCCCCCTCTTGAGGCCTACTCTCACTGCCCTACCTAAAATTACAACCCTTTACCTTAATCCCAACCCCTGGATGCAGATCTACTTTTTCCTTCTGTAGCACTCATCACTTTCCAACACACTACATAATTGACTTATTTATTTTAGTTTTTATTGGATCTATCCTCACACCAGAACCTCAGTTCCACAAGGTTGGGGATCTTGGATTTGCTAACTGATGTGTCCTGAGTTCACAGAGCCGTGCTGGCACACGGTAAGTGCTTAATGCAAGCTTGCCGAACCAACGAAAGGGATATGGCAAAGCACGCATAGGTGGCCATTCTTTCTTTCTTAAAGTCATATATTTGAACTGTGAACTGTTAGAGGGCATTATTATTTGTTGTACTCGTAGCACAACACAGATTATAGACTGGAGTAGGCAAGCAATACAATTTTTGTGGGATTGTATTGAAATAGGAATTTGAAAAGTCACAGGTGCACTTCATTGTGGCCGGCATCGCCCCTTTCTGCTTTGGACACTTACTGCCCTCTGGTGGTAAACTTCTTGTTACTAAATTATGGAAGTAATCGTACTGCTCTGCTAGTCACAGAATCAAATCTCAAGGTTGAAAAGGACTTAAAGGTCAGCCAGTCCCAGTAAATGTGGTGCAGAGAGGTAAGTTTCAGGGCACAGGAACAGCAGCACACCTTTAGAAGTGGCATCACATCTTTCCACTTTGAAATTACATTGGCAGAATAGTAATTGTCAAATAACGTTGGCCTCAACCTCTTGCTCCTCTTTTTCTAGACATAAGGAAATGGAGACCCAGAGAGGTCATGACTGTGAGGCAACTGTCGTCATGTTAAGTAGCCACTAAAATTAACATAGTAGAAACCCCATTACAGTATGATTGGTGAATATATAAATGCAGATAATTCATGGGTCAAACCACATCTCCAAAACATATGAAAAGAGATAAATCTGGATGATCCTAAATGCTCATTTCCTCCTTCATTATGGTCATTTGGCAGAAAAATGGTGCAGTAGGTCTGTGTTAAGTCTATTATATAGGCAGAACCACCTCATGACTATAAATATGGAAATTATTATTAAAGGCACAGAGATCAGCTTTTATTGGAACAGTGTTCACAATGCATGTAGACCCTTTATGCTTGGCCTAAGCTGTGGGATAGTCAGGTTCCAGGGGTTGCATGCACTCTGCTACTTTCTGCTTCTGCATTTTTCCTTTAATAAGCCCTATTTTGGATCTGTAACATTTGATTTTTCATGGCCCCCTTTCAGGATGCATAACTGTACACAGAAATATCCTGTTCCTGTTAGAGGAAGGAGACATTAGTTCACCTGTCAAAACTGGTGGCATATGTATTATGTAGATGTGATTATCGACTTCCAACGCTGTCCTAGTATATAGAAACCTCTGGTTAGAGCCATAGGGTGTCATTTAACAAATAATGATCCCATTAATCACTTATAATTGTTTGCCCTTGGCCTCATATTTTGCATGAATCTTTGATAGTTCTAGTGTCAAGATAGCAGGTACAGTCAGCAGGGTAGAAAAGCAAACTCTATTTTTAGTGGAACTGGAAGAAAATTAAGTCGGTGAAGAAGTTTCCAGAAGCAGTGGCGATCAAGCAGGCATATTAGGAGAAGGCAGAGGGAGAGAGAGAGAAAGAACTGCAGGCCTCAGAAAGAACCAGAAAACACACACCTCTCGTAGGCAAGGGGCTTACCTTGAAAGGCGAAACTTAAATCTGTTGTGTGCAATCTTGGGAACAGAACAGGCTGGTGACAAGAGGATCTCACCACCTCACTTGATTCTGTGATGCAGAAGAGGGGTAACTCTCCCGCAAATAACAATTATAAAATCTGGACAAAATATGAAAAGCAGTTACTTGAAGGTGTTGTAGTGCAGCCAAGAGCAGGTGGGTTCTTGCAGGGAGTTGGCCTTTGGGAGAATGGAAAGGCACCAGGCGAGTTTCTCATTGTCTAAGCTATTGATGGGCTCACTCTTTTGCCTGAGGGGCCGTTCTTTGCAGCAGCTGTACCTGAAGCTTGGACTGACATTCTGGGATGTACACATACACATGAATGCCTAGTCACAGAGCTAGGGTGGGAGGAGAAGGAGGGGTATGGAACTGGTAAAATCTGGATTGGCTCCAGGTGTTCCCTCTTCTCTTCTCTACACAGTTTGTGTAGAATTGGATGTTTGGTAGAATACACCAGTGAAGCCATCTAGGCCTAGAGTATTCTTTGTGAGAAGGTTTTAAACTATATATGCAATTTCTTTAATGGATACAGGGCTATTCAGGATATCCATTTCTTCTTTTTTTTTATTCAAATGTAGACAAGAAGGAACATTTCTTCTTGATTAAGCTTTGGTAGTTTAGGCGTTTCAAGGAATATTGCTATTTTATGTAAGTTTTTAAATTTATGCCATAAATTCAAGAGTACAATGCATTGTTATTAGCTATGGTCACCACTATGTACAATAAATCTCTTGAACTTATGCCTCCTGTCTAAATAAAAATTTGTACCCTTTGACCAACATCTCCCTAACACCCACCCCTACTGGCCCCTGGTAACTACCATTATACTTTCTGCTTCTATTAGTTCAGCTTTTTAAGATTCCCTATATAAGTGAGATCATGCAGTTATCTGTCTTTCTGCTGCCTGGCTTATTTCACTTAACATAATGTCCTGCAGGTTCATATATGTTGCTGGAAATGACAGGATTTCCTTCTTTTTAAAGTTTGTATTGTCCATTATATATTGTATTGTAATCCATTTTATATATATATATATATATAATGTATGCATCTCACATTTCTTTATCCATTTATCTGTTGATGGGCACTTAAGTTGATTCCATATCTTGGGTATTGTGAATAATGCTGCAGTGAACATGGGAGTGCAGAATCTCTTTGACATACTGATTTCACTTCCTTTGAATATAAAGTAGTGGGGTTGCCGGGTCACACGGCAGTAGAAAAATTTTTAAGAAGAAATGTACCCAAGTAACAATGATTTGATAAGGGCAACCTTAGTAAGATATAAGAAATGCATTAGAAGTTGAGGCACAGTTTCCTGGAGTCATTAGAGAAAGCACTGTACTGGAAATAGCATTTGAGCTGAGCAGTATAGAAAAGAGAGTATTTTCAACAAAAGAAAGTGCACTCACTGAACCACAGAGGCAGGAAATGAATGACAGAGCATGCGTATGTGGAGAGCCCACCTGACAGCTCTGTGCGTGTCGTGAGAGACAATGTTTAGAGCAGGCAGGATCTGTATGCAGGAGGCCAAAGCAGCTTGGACCAAGTACAAGCAGTGGAGAGGTGACCCAGAGCAGGGAAACACTTTAGAACAACGGATCTCAAAGACCTGTAGGGGGAGCAGACTTGGGATCAGAACAGCCTCTCTGGAAATGCTAAAAGCTCTTACAGAGGGAGGGAGGGATGAGTTTGAGTGGCTGAGAGGACATGAAAAAAGAGAGGTCACAGCTACCTTGGGACTGAAGTCTCTAGGCTACAGAGGCAGAAAAGAACAAAAGGAAAGAGCTGGTAAGAAGCAGGTTTGCGAACTGGCCATGTTGAGCGGCTTCTAGGCTGAGCTCCAGTTAACATAGAACAACATTGGATGGCAATGTCCAGAGCAGTTATAGATTGTAAAAATGCATCCCTATAATGTTAAAGCCACTGTGAAAAGCAAATTCTGGGATATTCAATCAAATGTAGGTCAACTATCCCCAACTGAAAATTGGTAATCTGAAATGCTTAAAATCTGAGACTTTTTGAGCACTGACGTGATGCCACAAGTGGAAAATTTCACACCTGACCTCATGTCATGGGTTGCAGTCAAAACTTTGTTTCATGCACAAAATTATTTAAAATATTGTATAAAATTACCTTTGGGGTATGTGTATAACGTATATATGAAACATACATGATTTTCATGTTTAGACTTGGGTTCCATCCCTAAGATATCTCACTTTGTATATGCAAATATTTCAAAATCAGAAAACAATCCAAAATCAGAAACATGTCTGGTTGCAAGCAATTTGGATAAGGGATATTCAACCTGTCCTGGTAATTCCTGCATGTGAGGTTAGCCTTGGCTGCAGCAGGAGCTCTGTTCTTTGTAATCTTCAGTGGCGGCAGCAGAGGGCAGCAGCAGCAGATGGTTGGGCTATTCACAGTGTGAGCTAAGGAAACTCCATTCCTAAGGGGTTGGGATTCTGCCTTCTCCAACTGACAATAGCTGTTTCCAGATACTGATTTTCAACTGAAAGATGAGCCCTTGGCTTCGTTCCAGCTTTGGCATCAAAAGTTGCTATTTAGGAATATGAAAAAGAAAAAGTTCTCCTAGGAGCAGTAGCGTTTTCCAGGCAAAAACAAAAAAAGGAACTTGTCAAGGCACATGTAAAATTTTTAAATGGGAGGGAGAGTTTTTTAAAGGAGGGGGGAAAAGCACCAATCTTCGTTCACTTGCAGGTGTTTTCTCTGAGGAAACAAACCGAAAAATGAGTAGCTCTGTTTTGACTCAGGGGTACTTGCTTAGTGGTGCGTGAAGATCAAGTAGCTGTCTGTCCGTGTAATATGATTTGCCAGGAGGTGTTTCCCAGCTGCCCCCAAATCTTTCCTCCTCTGCCCCTCCTCTGTATTTAACGCCATTTTCTTGGCTTGAGACTCTCTCCACTATTAAAAAGCAAGGAGTCCTGGAAGGATCGATACATTCAAACAAATTGATCATTCGTGTATGAGTTTATCAGATCCTCTCCAGAGAGCTTGATCTGATGGGCGGGCGGTGGGGCTGGGGCAGAGGGTGCAGGCATTTATTCTTTCTCCGGCAAACATTTGAGCCCCTCCATGCCCAGCACTGGGATCACATGCTCCTACCCTCCAGGGGGGTGTACGGTCTGCTGAAGGAGACACAGGTGGACCCAGAAAGCCACACACATCTGATGCTTCCATGCATATAGTAGGTGGCCATATAAGGGTCAGGGAAGGATCCATTCAGACTGGGAGGGGTGGTAGAAAATGCGGAAGAGTTAAGTTACTGGCCTGTATATGGGGGTTTGTTCTCGGAGCAATGGGAAGCCACTGGAGAGTAAATGCCAGGAGGTGGCACAACCCAGTAGAAATGGGGACCTGGTGTTGGGATTGTGCATATGCAGCCCAAGATGGTGTCAGGCTGTCCTGATTCAGCTCCCATTAGAGCCTATTAAGGGTGGTTTACTTTGGAAAATCACATTTTGACTTCCATCCCTCTATAATTCAGCTCAAAACCAATTTTTAATTCAAGTTCAAGTGAGGGTTAGCTCCCTCTACATTAATCATTCTCATTTTCATGTCATGAAACTGTTTCTGGCGACAGGGCACAGACACATTCTAGCTCCTCAATTGGCTAGTTAGGCAAAGTACTCAATGTCTCGATGCCTCACTTGTCCCTGCTGTAAAATGGGCACAATGGTGCTATTTTACCTCACAGGGTTGTCACCAGGATTAAAAGAAATAAACCCATAAAGCACTTCTGATTACTTTGATGGCTAATGTGTGACATCCATGCCCAGTGGTATGATGACCTGAGGGGCTGTGTGTAAGAGAGCCCCAGGGTCTGGGCAGAGGAGACTGGACGCAAGAAGCAGCATGTGAGCACGTGAATGGACGCGCAGGGAGAGCGCAGAGCCGTTGGCAGGGCGGTGGAACAGAGCTGCTCTGCAGACCAGAAGCAGGCACTCGGGAAGAGGGTTCGGTAGAAGCACAGGCTTTGAATGGGAAGAGAGAGTAACTTTCTGCTGGCCATGGAGGGCGCTGGCAGGATGCACAACCAGACATTCAATATCCAACTAATGTGTATTGTGCTCCCACTATGTTCCAGGGACTTTTCTAAGTGCATACGATACGTCCAAATAAATAAATTTAAAGAAACATAAACAATAAAATATCCTTGCCCCATGGAGCATACATTCCAGTGGGGCAAACAGGCAATAAACAATACATATAATAAATAAGTAAATGTATTTTTTACTGGAAAGAAAGAGTAGATCAGGGCAATGCTGACTGGGTATTTGGAGGTGAGGTTGCATTTGAGGAGCGGCAGGAAGGCCAGTACTGGAGCGCAGAGACGGAGGGCCAGAGCAGAAGCGTGTGGTCAGGAAGGGTAAATGGGGGAATGGGGGTGAGGGGGATCACTTTGGTCACCACGCTCACTTTGGCATTTTCTCTAAGGGAAATGTGGAATTTTGAAAGGAGAATTATTGGTACCATCTGACATAGTCTCAAAGAACGACATCGGTTGCTGTATTATTGAGAACAGACTTCAGGGCACATGGGTGAAAACAGAGACTGTTGTGAGCAGTTGCAGAGATGCAAGCAGAGATGATGATGATGACTTGGACCACAGGGCAGCAGTGGATGGGGTGACAGGGTGGGATTACGGATATATTTGTAAGGTAGATCCAATTGGTTTTCCTTACAAATTACAAGTGGGGTGTGAGAGAAGATAGGCATCAACTTTGACTGCTAGTGTTGGTCCTGAGCAACTGGAAGAATGGGGGACGGTGTAGGAGAGCATGTCCTGGGAATATCTGGGGCCACGCCTTGGGAAACAGGGAGATTATGAACAAGGCCCAGTGGTTAAGAGGACAGACTCTAGAGTGGACCTCCTGGGTTAGTTTCGCAGCTCTGCTCATACCTGCTCTATGACCACACACGAGCAAATTGATTTCATTCTATCTCACCTACAAAGAACAATCTTGATAATTACTGTACCTACACTACAGGCCGTTGTGAGAATTAAATGAGTTAAAGTATCTAAAGCACTTAGAATAATAGCTGACACTATATAAATAGTAAGCACTGTATAATATGAATCAATATTTTTAATGTTGCTTTTCCTTTAGTTTCCTTTTTTTAAAAAAAATGTCTTACTTGAATTAAAGGGGATGTGTCCTTTTTTTCTTTTTCTTTTTATTTATTTTTTAAATGTTTAATTATAATGGGTACATAATAGTTGTATATCTTTATAGGATACATGTGATGTTTAGATACAGGCATAAATGTAAATTAATCAAATCAGAGTAATTGGGGTATCCATCACCTCAGGCATTTAACATTTCTTTGTGTTAGGAACATTTCAATTCTACTTTTTTAGTTATTTTAAAGTATACCCTAACTTATCGTTGATTATATTCACTTTGTTATGCTATCAAATATTTTTCATTCTATCTTATTATTTATAATAACCATATTTTGTACCTGTACCATATTTTTGTAACCATCCTTGAGGATTTTTCAATCTATGTTCTTCAGAGATATTTGTATATAGTTTTCTTTTTTTGTTTCGTCTTTGTCTTGTTTTGGCATCGGGGTGATACAGGCCTCATAGAATGAGTTTGGGAGTATCCTCGCTCCTTGATTTTTTGTAATAGTTCAAGTAGGATTTGTATAAGTTCTTTGAATGCTTTATAGAATTCGGCAGTAAAGCCATTGGATCCTGGGAGACTTTTTATTACTGCCTTTGTCTTGTTATTGGTTTATTCAGGTTTTGGATTTCTTCCTGGTTTAATCTTGGTATGTTGTATGTGTCTAGGAATTTATCCACTTCTAGGTTTTCCACTTTATTGACATGTGGTTGCTCATAGTAGTCTCTAATAATCTTTTGAATTTCTGCAGTATCAGTTGTAATGTCTCCTTTTTCAGCTCATATTTTATTCATTTGGATCTTCTTTCTTTTTTCTTAGTCTGGCTAAAGGTGTGTCAATTTTATCTTCTCAAAAAACTAACTTTTCACTTCATTGATTTTTTTGTATTATTTATTTGATTTCAATTTTATTTATTTCTGCTCTGATCTTTATTATTTCTTTTCTTCTACTAATTTGGGTTTGGTTTTCTCTTGTTTTTTCTAGTTCTTTGAGATGCATACTTAAGATGTTTATTTGAAGCTTTTCTACTTTTTTAATGTAGGCACTTATTGGTATAAAATTTCCTCTTATTACTGATTTTACTGTATCCCATCCCAGGTTTTGATATCTTGTGTTTTGATTTTCATTTGTTTTGAAAATTTTTACACTTCCTTCTTACTCTTTTCATTGATTTACTGGTTATCCTGAAGTATATTATTTAATTTCCATGTGTTTGTATAGTTTCCAATGTTTCTTCTGTTACAGATTTATAGTTTTATTCCATTGTGGTCAGAGAAAATACTTGATATAATTTCAATTTTTTTAGCTTTTAAAGACTTGTTTTCTGGCCTAACATGTGGTCTATCCTTGAAAATGATCCATGAGCTGAGGATAAGGATGTGTATTCTGCAGCTGTTGGATGAAATGTTCTATAAATGTCTGTTTGGTCCATTTGGTCTGTAGTGCAGATTAATCCAATGTTTCTTTGTTGATTTTCTGTCTGGATGATCTGTCTACTACTGAAAGCAGAGTGTTGATGTCTCCAGCGATTATTGTACTGGGGCCTATCTCTCTCTTTAGCTCTGACAATATTTGCTTTATATATATGGGTTCTCCAGTGTCGGGTGCATATATATCTAGAATTGTTATATCCTCTTGCTGAATTGACACCTTTATCATTATAAAATGACATGCTTTGTCTTTTATTACAGTTTTTATCTTGAAATCTATTTTATCTAATGTAAGTATATCTATTCCTCCTCTTTGGTTTCCATTTGTGTGGAATATCTTTTTCCATCCCTTTATTTTCAGTCTATGTGTATCTTTAAAGGTGAAATGGGTTTCTTGAATATAACACAGAGTTGGCTCTTGTTTTTTAAAACCATTCAGCCACTCAATGTCTTTTTATTGGAGAAGACATAGACTTTAGTCCATTTGCATTCAATGTTATTATTGATAGGTAAGGTCTTATTCCTGCCATGTTGCTATTTGATTTTTGGTTATTTTGTGGTCCTCTCTTTCTTTCTTCCTTACTTCCTGTCTTTTTTTGTTAAAAATAATTTTCTCTGGTAGTATGTTTTAATTTCTTACTTTTTATTTTTTGTGTATCTGTTCTAGGTTTTTTGATTTGAGATTACCATGAGGCTTGCAAAATATGTTTTATAACCAATTCTTTTAAACATATGAGAAATCTGCTTACAAACAAACAAACAAGCTAGCAAAGATAAATCTAACACAAATTCTATACTTTAATTTCATATCCCCTCCACTTTTTAACTTTTTATTGTTTCCATCCATATCTTTTTATACTATCTATCTCTCAAAAAGTTGTTGTAATTATTTTTGATAGGTTTGTCTTTTACTTTTCCTACTCAAGATATAAGTGGTTTATACACTGCAATTACAGCAATAGAATATTCTGTATTTGTGTCCTTACTGTGATCAGTGAGTTGTATACCTTCAGATGATTTCTTATTATTCATTAACATCCTTTTCTTTCGGATTGAAGAAATCCTTTTAGCATTTCTTGTAGGACAGGTCAGTGTTGATGAAATTCCTCAGCTTTTGTTTGTCTGGGAAAGTCTTTATTTCTCCTTCATGTTTAAAGGATATTTTTGCAGAATATAATATTCTAGGGTTAAAGTGTTTTTCCTTCAGCACTTTGAATATGTCATGCCACTCTCCCCTGGCCTGTAAGGTTTCCACTGAGAAGTTTGCTGCCAGATGTATTGGAACTCCTTCATATGTTGTTTTTTCTTTTTTCTTTCCTTAAGACCTTTTATTTACCTGTGACTTTTAGGAGCTAGATTATTAAATACCTTGAGGTAGTCCTGTTTGGGTTCAATTTGATTGCTGTTCTATGACCCTCTTATACCTAAATATTGATATCTTTCTCTAGGTTTGGATAGTTCTCTGTTATTGCTTTGAATAAACTTTCTACCCTAATCTCTCTCTCTACCTCCTCTTTAAGGCCAATAACTCTTAGATTTGTTTTTTTTTTGAGGCTATTTTCTAGATCTTTTAGGTGTGCTTCATTCTTTTTTATTCTTTTTTCTCTTCTGTGTATTTTCAAATAGGCTATCTTCAACCCACTAACTCTTTCTTCTGCTTGGTCAATTCTGCCTTTAGAAACTCTGATGACTTCTGTTTGTTGGTCAATTGAATCCTCCAGCTCCAGAATTTCTGCTTGATTTTTAACATTATTTCGATCTCTTTATTAAATTTCTCTAATAAGCTTCTGAATTCCTTCTCGGTGTTTCATTGAAGTTGATTGAGCTTCTTCAGGGCAGCTACTTTGAATTATTTGTCTGAAAGGTCACACATCTCCAACACTCCAGGATTGGTCACTGGTACTTTATTTTGTTCGTTTGGTGAGGTCACATTTTTCTGGATGTTCTTAATGCTTGTGGATGTTTGTCAATGTCTGGGCATTGAAGAGTAAATTATTTATTTTAATCTTTGCACTCTGGACTTGTTTGAACCTGTCCTTCTTGAGAAGGCTTTCCAGATATTCAAGGGAATTGAACAGTGTGATCTAAGACTTTAGTCACTGCAGCTATGTCAGTACTGGGGATGTCCTAAGCCCAGTAATGCTGTGACTCTTGCAGACTCCTAGTGGTACTCCCTTGGTGTCGTTGGGTAAGACACAAGAGAATTCCCTGGATTACCAGGAAAAGTCTCTCTCTCTCTCTCTTCCCTCACTCTCTGTGCTGGGCTGCCGGAGTTGGGGGAGGAGTGATATGGGCACTCCCTCATGGCCACCAGTGCCAGGGCACACCTGAAGCCACCCCAGTGTCACCCAAAGCCCATGTTGACTGCTTCCTGGCTACGTCTGATGTTTATTCCAAGTCCAAGGGCTCTTTAGTCAGTAGATGGTGAATCCCGCCAGGACTGCAGCCTTTCCTGCAGAGGAGTATGTTTCCTTCTGGCCCAGGGAGAGTCCAGAAATGCCATCCAGGAACTAAGCCCTGGACTCAGGGGCTTCAGGAGCCTGCTTGGTGCTTTATTTCACTGTGGCTGAGCTGGTCCCCAAGTTGCAAAACAAAGTCCTCTGAGCTCTTCCCTTTCCTTTCCCCAAGTGGAACAAGACTCCCTGAGCCATGCTGCCTGTAGTTGGGGGAGGGGTGATATAGGCATTGGCTTGGCCATAGCTGCTGGTATCTCACTGGGACATGTGTAACCCAAGTCCACTGTCTGAGTCACCACAGCCACAGGAATTGCCTTTGTGGCCTGACTGCCTTACAAATTTAGTCCAGGCCCCAGGGTGCTTTTTGTCAGCTGGTGGTGGAGGTAGTTGGAACTCAGGTTTCAGGATGGAGGATTTCCCTCTGGCTGGGCTGGTCTAAATGCTGCCTCTGTGGGCACCAGCGGAATGTTGTGTTCCCAGGGTGGCCCTGGGTTTCAATTCAAAGCCCCATAATCACTTCACTCTCTCTCTTCTGGGCACACAGATTCTCTCTCCGCTCAGAGTACTGGCGTGGCACTGCCAGAGAATGGAGGAAGGGGTGGCAAAGGCATGCAAGGCTGTCTTTTCTGCCCTCTTCCAGACTGTCCCTCTGCCTTCTGCCCTCTGCCCTCTTCCAGACTGTCTTTTCTGCCCTCTTTCCTTAATATAATGTTAAAACCGGGTAGTATGATTGCTCACTTGATTTTTGGTTCTTCTGAAGGTGCTTGCTTGTGTGGATAGCTGTTGAATTCAGTGTTCCTGCAGAGGGGTGATCACTAGAGGTTTCTGTTTGGCCATCTTGCCCCACTCCCCAAGGTCGATGTGTGCATTTCTGTACTAGGACAGCTGAAGTTGGGTCTTCAGGGAGAGACCTAAATTGAAAGTCAAATGTGGTAGCAACTGAGAACTTGGATGTTTAGGTCAAGGCGGGCTACAGTGGGGAAACCTTTGGTAGGGTGTCAAGAGTCAAGGCTGCAATTCCTAGCCTCCCCTGCAGGTATCTGTGACATGAGACTAAGTCCTGGCCAAAGGAAGGGAAGGGGATATTTTGTGTGAAACTTTGGGGTCTTCTTCTTAAGGAGAAGGAATACTTCCTTCTCCTTTTTCCTGATGGCTAGAATGCGGAAACAATGGTGAGCCATCTAGAACCATCCAAAGACAGCTCCATAGGGAAGATGGAGCACCAAATAGACAAGCCAGACTGCTGACAAGTCATCAGACAACAGCCACCGGCCCAGCTTCCCCTGTCACAAAAGAGAGAAAGAAACTTGTATCTTCATGAAGTCTCTATTACTTTGAGTAATAGAGACTCTGTTTACTTTGAGACTCTGTTTTATGCAACCAAACTTACATCTGGAACAATACAGATTTCCACAAACATATGCTCACAGGACCACTTCTTTGAATGCCATGGAAGCAACTGGAACAGAGATGTGAGCCTACATTAGGGTGCCAGCTTTCATCTGTAGGAAGGTACAGCCATGGGTGGGAGACAGCCAAGCTCTTTGCCAATTAAGAGAAACAGACTTAGCAAGAACCCCTCCCCCCCCCCAATTCTGAGTGACTTTGGCCTTCTGGCCCTGTCAAGTTCATTCTAGATATCACGATCCTTCTCTCTCTTCTTCACTGAGAAACCTGTATTCTCTTCATTGTTTCAGCCATGTCTGAGCTATCTGGCCTCTACCCCACCTCCAGAATGCCTGAAATGACCCAGTTATCCTCAGTTTCAAATCAGAGGAAATTCAACTCTGGTTTTCCAAAAAAACTCTCTCAATTCATTTTCCTCTTCCATGTCCCCACACTATCTTGGATGGGGTTCCTCTGGTATGTGGTCCCCAGAAGGACCCTAAAATCATTTCCTAAGCCAAGGGGCATTGTTAAAAAATGTAAGCTCACTCTGTCTCCCTCTCCTATTTTTTAATCTCACACTTACTCTCTGCCAGGGATCATGCTAGATTTGAACCTGTACAAACACCAGCCCATACATGTGCAAAGCCCAGCAGTCATGTGGCACACATGCTTGAAGTCTCCATCTGCCTGTAGAACTAAAGAAGTATATGTGATGCTGGTGAGAGAAAGCATAAATGACCATGAGAAGAATTTCTTTTCATGGATTGGGATCAAAATTTCAACATAATCTGAAGAATTAAAGTCTAAGTTTAAACAAGTGATAGTAGGTAGCCATAAAGCAAATGGTTGTAACATTTAGGTTTGGAAAATTTAGGTTGGAACATTTCTGCAAATATACGTGCTAATACCCTGACATGTACTCTGCTACCTTGAACATTCATTTATTTCCCTTTTAGAGCACCATTGCAGACCTCACGTAAGTTCAATAGGAAGTCAAACTGATCTGATTATTTTTATCAAACAATATAAAACCACATTTTGCAAGTTGGAGACACCAAAGAGTCTTCTTTGCTTAGATCACTGGAATGATTCTTCCTTGGCTGTGGTCTGTTAAGAACTGCATGGAGCTCTATGTTCCCTGGCCCTTCACCTGATCACCAGGATGATGAGAGAGTCTTGACACTGATTAAACCAGTGAAGTTACAAAACAAAAGCAGGATTATGTGAGACTTCACTGGCATTTCACGGTGTAATCTGGCTTCCTCTAGAGATGTTGGTTTGGACACCACATTTGCTATCTGTGCTACCCTTGGTAAGATAGTTTACCTTTCTGAGCTTTGGATATGTAAAAAAGGGTTGAACAATAGTTCCTACGTTGGTAAAGATTGAATGAGGGCACGGTCACACTTCTCTGGCTGAACAGGGCCCTATCTCATGCCGACTCTGCCGGGAAAATGTTCTTTCTCACTTTTCCCTCTTCCCTGCACCTGCTGTCAAATGGATGCTATGTTGAAAAGATCTGATGAATCAAGTATCATTCAGGCAAAATCAATAATCTTGCTTTATCCTGAGATATTTGTACTTTAAAATAGATATGTCATTAATCAGTAGGGTGAAGTTCCAGATATGAATGATAGGATGGAAGAGAGAAATATTGTGCTTGGGCAGTTCCAGAACCATCAGATCATACCAGCCAGACCAATTTATTCCTCTATGATGCAGGTTCTATTCATTGTAGAATCATACAGTGGGCTTGTCTTTTAAGTAACCTTGAGAAAATGTCTTAGGATGTGCATATTATAAAACCAGTAGGGTGGAGGAGTTGTCTTGAAGCCTACTCTGTCTTGTCAGGGTTTAACATATTGACTGCCACACTAGAAAATAATATTTTTTTCCTTGGGGCCATGGTGTTTTATTATGAAAACAGAGTAAAAACTTCGAAAACAAAATGATCCTTTCTAATTTAATGAAAATTTTGTTTTTTATTGTTTTCTGTGTGACTTATATGCAGTTAAATTGTCAATATTAATTGTAACAATAAGAACATCAACAAGTAAGATTTCCACAAACCAAATGCAATTACATATGCTTCATGAGGTCCCAGGCTCAAAGCTAACGTGAGTTAAATACAACTCACATTGCAGTTAATGTGTTAACAAGTTATGATTTAAAATAGTCAATTTGGAAAAGAAAAAAAAAAAGCAAAGACTCAACCAAAAAATTAAGCAATACATAAAAATCCCCTTAGTCATAATGATTGTGGAAACTTCAAGAATTAATGTGTGGCATCTGCACATCAAAACATTTTTCTATGTCCCTGAGAAGCTTCCACATGGCACCATGGGACGGCAGACTTGAGATCCACAATATGTAAAAGTCTCACCAGCAGCAAGAAGAGAATATGTAAAAAAATAAAAGAGACACGTCTTCATCAGGACATACCACGTCCCTTCTAGATTAAAGCATGACCTTCATTCTTGGCCAGTTGCACTGTAGTCTCCCAAACTCCAGCTGGGGAAGGAACAAGAGTATTTAGAGTTTGTGCAGCCCAATGGCTGTTGAAGCCGTCTCCTGCCCATCTCCAGAAAAGGGATGCCCTCTGATTATCGAAATAAGAGCCCTCTGATTATCGAAATAAGAGTCAGGAGTGGGCAGAAGGTAGGACACCACCGTGTGGAACAAACACATTCCCATCCCTCCATGGTGAGCTGGACCACGGCTGGGAAGCCAGGCCTGTGTTCTCTGGCCAAATTCCTGGCTTCCTTGTATAGCTTTTCCTTTCCTCTCTGAAGGGATTCCTAGACATTACAGGTTTACTTGGCTATTTACATAGTATTGTGGATGCAATATCAATTTAAAACAATTTACCGTCTTGTCTCAGCCTTCTAATCCCATTACTTAACGTTGGGGAGGGAGAGGAAGACCAAACAATTTTGTTTTCAGGAAATAAGAAAGTGAATATACAAAAAAAAAAAAGTTAAGCAACTGAATCAGGAAATATTTCACCTATTCACCTTCTCCTTTCTGGAACACTCAACTTGTTTTTCATAGGAATCTTCGCATTAGCGGGGCTGGGTGGACGAGCTCCATGAAGGTTAATCACAGGCTGTGATTGTACAGTGTTGCAGGGCCAGAAAAATAAGTGAAGAGAAAGAGTGAGAAGGAAGGGTGGGTGACTAGGTGGAAGCAGAAGGTCGTAGATGTTCATGAACTTGGGGGTCCAGAATGAGCCTGGAAGTCTGCCTTCCAGAGAGCGACTGTTGAGTGCCCATTGGAACATTTTAGGACATGGAGCAAGAATACAAACCACTGTGACAGCTTCCTTCTTGGTATCTGCCTGACCGCCAACTTCTTTTAGGCTCAACTCGTGTTTGTAAATACCAGGAAAAACCACAAAATTGACCAGCTCACAATATTTTCTGCCCATCCTGGAGGGAGAAAAATCAATATTAGCAATTCTATGCTGAAGACAAGTTCAGACCTTTTAAAAGCTCTTAGAATCAAAGATTTATTTTCTACTGGAAGACTTTAAGAGACTGCCCTCTAATTATCAATATACTTCCTATTTTACAGATGAGGCCACTGAGATCTGGAAAGATCGGGCAGGCGATTTAATTTCCCAAGTCCTACGGCCTCACTCTAGTGTGTGCGTGGGAAGCAGGAAGGGGAGGGAGGTGAATTTCAATGTTGCTGGAATGTTCCATACATGTCACATTCTGTATCCTAGAGTATTTCTTAGAGGAATAAAGGACTTGTTCATTGGGGGGAAAAAAGGAGAAAGAAGCCCTTACCCACTCCTTCCAGGAGGCCAAAGCTGCCCTGCAGGAGACCACAGCCGGACTGACCTTACAGCCAGAGCTTTCCCAGAAAGAAAAAAAAAAATCTGTTGGAGGAAAAAATTGCAACCCTGAAACAGGAGCATGAGGACCTCCTCATCCCAAGCCGGAACCTGTCGGTCCAGTTAGGACGGCTCCCTGGGGACCTGCTTCTCTCTGCCAAGGCCCTACAGGGGAAGGCTCAGTTCTAGAGACAGCTCCAGGAGAAGCTGCTGTACCGGTCCTGGGGCCAATGCCTTGCCTGCGTTCCCCTGTCCTCTGTCCCCCCCACCGAGATGTATATTGTATATGCAGGAAACATAAATAGAATGAATGACACTGACGTGTTCACAGTGGCTATGTCTGAATGGTGGAATTAAAAGCAATGTTTAAATTTCAAAAAACAAAAGGGGTTAGAAATCCAAGTCCCCCTTCCCTGGTGATGCTCTGTCCTACATCTTGTTGCCTCCCTGGCTGATGAGTGATCATGATGAATTATAAAAAATAAATTACTTATAAGCTGGAGTGAGGAGGTAGGGAACAAACAGGTGGTTCCTTGCAAGGCTGCCAGAATCTGCAAGGAGAACAATGTGAGTGGCTCTTTGACCCCTCTCCGAACATCTGCATCACTGAAGAGCTGTGAATACTTATTCCCACTGGCCGATGAATTAAATCAGAACCTCTGGAGCCTGGGTATCTATATTATAAAAGTTCCCCAGGTGATTATAAGATGTAGCCAGGGCTGAGAGCCACTGTTCTAGAACAGTGATTCTTATGGGGGACAGGTGGAGGGCAAACAAAGCCCCACCCCCACCCCAGAGCCATGCCCACAGTGAGCATGTGTTAGACTCACCTGGATGGCTTGCTGGGCCCGACTCCAGGTTCCACAGGTGCGGGTGGAGCTGAGGATTTATATTTATAACAAACTCTCCCACGTGCGCTGGTGCTGCCAGGCTGGGGCCACGCTGTGAGAACCGCTGACCTAGAGGTATCTTTTCAAACTACACTTGTCCGGTCCTCAGCCTTAGAGTCTGTTGTATCTCCTAGGGCGGACTTGGAGCGTGCAGGTGGGGAAGAGAGTAGTTCTGGTTAGGAATACAAGAAAAAAAAGATTATAGAGCACCTAACTCTGATCGCGGAGTGTGTGCCAGCTCTCAGGTGTAGGCAACCTAGAACGTGAATAAGAACCGGAATTGAAAGTTGATTGTATTTGTTTTCTTCCCTGACAGTGCAATCTCTGGCAACTCATACCAGAACCAGTTACTTTTTGGGAAACTGCTCTAATGAAGCTGTCAGTGGCCTATTAGGCACCATGGCCAGTCAGCAACTGGGAGCAAGACCTTCGATCTCAGGGAAACCAGCTCACCAGACTTGGGCCTTGTCTTGAGCTCCGCAGGGCTTGGCCCTGACACCTTTACAAGGTAAGTGCCAGGACTTTAGTCGCAGGATGAGGTCTTAGAACAGTCGGATCTCAGAGGAAAGGCAGCAGGGAGATGAGAGCACGCTGAGAGCAGTGGCCCTAGTGTTCTCAGTCTGTAACAACCAGGTGTCACCATTCCCGAATTCCGTTGCTTAAAGATGCACCAGGCCTGGGCCAGGCAAGGCCTCAGTAGCTCAAAGGAATGATCTGTGAGCAGGTGAAAACCCGACAGAGGGGACCACGGAATACGGTTCATGAGTGTGTGGATAGATAGTGTAGGCAAAGTAGGAGGGGGGTGCACCACGAGAAGTTCCAGAGAAGTGGGTCTTAGCACAGTGGCTGCCGTGTAGGAAGGAGAAAATTGAAGACTCTCACATGAACTTCTGAGATAAGGTCAGAGCTGCACCTCATCAAACCTAAGAAAACTTCCATGAAATGCTGGAATGCTGGGGTGTGCGGAGTGACAAAACACTGGGAAAATACTGGCTCTCCAAGGGAGTAAGCTCACCAGTGGAACCCTACCCTAGGGCCAACCTATGTGCATGTGAGAAGAGTCGGGACAGATGCCTCCAGATTTTAAGTGATTCTTTAACAGGCAGAGGCAAGAAGTTGGGTACCACAGTCATTTGCCCAGGTCACTAAATCCCGTTTGGCAAGTGTGCAGCTCAGTGCCTTCTGTCTGCCTGTGGCCAAGGCGATAGCTCCATGGACTTCTGTTTGTGACAGGTTGACCAGGCTGCTGGGAGAGCCTGCCTGGGGCCTGAAGGTTTCACAGTGATGTCCTCTGGGCCAGCTTTTGTTCCCTCAGATCTGAACTGCTCGAGTCAGTGAGTCAATGCAACTACACCGAACTGTGTAGATATACCACGTGGCGCAGGATTTCAGGGGATTTAACTTATCTGAACATATCACTTGTGAAAAGGCTTCTTCCAAGCGCTTTAGCTGGGTTAAGGATGTGGAAATGCCAGTCAAAGAAAGTACAAGGAGGCCATAACAGGTATGGGGACAATCGGTTCCCACGCAGACCTCAGCTACTGCGAACTTTCTGGGCCATTTGTGCCCAGGCTCGAATTGCTTCACAAGCTCTGGCCTAATTTCTGCAAAGCTTTCAACACTGAGGATGAAAGGCATTCCAGAGCTGAAAAGGACTCTGTCCCCCTGGAGTACTGGGGCTGTCAGTGGTAATAACAGAATAGCGGCCGTCTGATGACTTCTGACAGGCTTAGGAGAGGGCCCTTTCGTGCCACTAAGACTCTGTGCTCACAGCCACCTGTGGAAAGGAGAGAACCGTGTCCATAAAGAAGTACCACTTGTCCTTCCGCTTTTAGGTTCTCCAGAATGACAGGGATCAGAATGATGGTTAAAAAAGCAAAATGAGAGTAAGTGTCCCCGTAATGTCAGACTGGTGACCCTGCAGGGGGAGGGGGGAAGGGGGGCACAGTGGCTCAATTAACAGGGGAATTTTTTTAAGTTGTAGTAAAATATACATAAGGTAAAATTTACCATTTTAACACCTTGACTCCCACAGTAGAAAAAAACATTTTTTTCCCCTTGGGGCCACAGTGTTTTATTATGAAAATAGAATAAAAACATCAAAAACAAAATAATCCTTTCTAATTTAATGAAAAATTTATCATTTTTTATTATTTTCTGTGTGTGAGTTACATGCAACTCGAAAAATGGTCCACGTGGCTCCCAAGGTGAAGACACTCGAGTTACATATGCGTCACAAGGCCTCGGGCTTAGAACTAGCATGAGTTAAATACAACTCACAGAGCAGTTAATGTGTTAACCATGGTTTTTTGGGGTGGGGGGATGGGCATGCTTGTAGCTCTGGCTTGGGCGAGGCAAAGGCATTATATGTAACCAAAATGTTTATACCTCCATGATATTCTGAAATTAAAAAAAAAAATAAGCAAAAGGGTCAAAATTTAAAGAAAAGAAGAGGCAATTTTTCAAAACTATAGTTTGTTTTTCATAGTTGGCTCTCCTTTTAAAAAGAATGTTGTGATTTTATCTACTCCAAGAGCACTCACTATACAAATGCACTGTGTTCCTTAAATATGGGAAAACTCATCAAGCTATGTTGACTTTGTTTAGCTCTTGTTTCATGTCAACAATGGTGCTGGGAGGATAACAGCCACATACCAGCCCAGGGCCTCCAGTATGCTGTGCAACGGGAGATGGCACACGCTGCGAGCTAACAAAAGCAAGCATCTGGGAGGCCGAGGCGGGAGGATCGTTTGAGCTCAGGAGTTCGAAACCAACCTGAGCAAGAGCGAGACCCCGTCTCTACTATAAACAGAAAGAAATTAATTGGCCAACTAATATATATAGAAAAAATTAGCCGGGCATGGTGGCACATGCCTGTAGACCCAGCTACTCGGGAGGCTGAGGCAGCAGGATCGCTCGAGCCCAGGAGTTTGAGGTTGCTGTGAGCTAGGCTGACACCACTGCACTCACTCTAGCATGGGCAACAAAGCGAGACTCTGTCTCAAAAAAAAAAAAGCAAGCACTGTGTCACTCTGCTCATTGATGGAAATGCAGTTGGTGCTGAAAGCCCACACACACCCGGTCCACCTCAGCTGACATCAACAATCCCATTTATGTTGGTGGCCATCCCGGTACGTACGGACACCTGCCCTGCTCTTCCACGTCTAAGGGGCACTGTCCCTGGGGGACTTCTTAGTTCAGGCGCAGGCAGACAGAATAGGGATTGAGAAAGATACATGGTTTGGGTGGCAAACCCTTTGCGTTAACCATGTTTAAGTGTACAGTTCAGTGGCATTCAGTACCTTCACATGATCGTGCAACCATCGCCACTATCACCAGAACTTAAAATTTTTTTAACTAGAATTTTTAATACAGATTTCTTTCAATAAAGCCACTAAAAAGAATGAAGTTGCTCTTATATGTTGATGTGGAAATATGTTAAGAATCTTTATTAAGAGAAAAAGCAATCCAAAGAACAGTGTGTGTAGTATGTATAACGTGTGTGTATGTGCTCAGACAACTTGAGGAAAAGGACATAAATCACTGACAGTTACCTCTGGAGATGGGTATGAGGGTCTTATACAGAAGGGGTTTTAAATTGTGGTTTTTAGACTTTCTTGTAGAGTTTGAGGTTTTTAATAGATACCTGTGATGTTTGCATTTAAAAATTTTCCAGCTCCCTAATATGCCTGCAAATGGATTCAGATGATATGGTGTAGTGCCCCACAACCTGCTTGTATTAGGGTGGTCGTTTTGATCTGACACACAACTATATTTAGGAAACACAGCTTTGGAACAAGATCTTCCTACAGACAAACATGTGTATACCCAGAGAGGTCTTTGGATGCCAGAGTATCTATTTTAAATTAATTGTGTCATTATTCAACTTATATTCAACAAGCATGGGGAAAATTGTATAGTTGGGAGTGAGGATATATCAGGTGATACAACAGGTAGGAAAGCTTTCCTCAGATGGCCTCAGTATGAATACAGGGATGAAGAAAGCTAGAGGTCATTGTAGACAAGGGAGAAACCTGGATGTTATAGGCACCAAGTCATAGCAAGATAGACAGTGTTACAGCTTATTTGAGCCAAGACTGCTACCGAACAGCTGATGCAAATTGAGACTATTCAAAATCCTTTGCCTTGTCATTCCAGTTCCAGCTTCCTTTTGAATCCTGTCTCTGCTGAGTAATTTCCTGTGGTCCAATCAGTTCTGCAACGTGACCTTTACCATATCTAACCTGGTTGTTGGACTTTCTCTAAAATGCCATCCTAATTACAGGAACACCTTTCTCTCCTAATTCTATGCAGATTCTGATCATCTTGGATCAAGCCAAACTCTTTGCCTTTAGCCATGAGTGAAAATGAAAGATTAAATAACTTAGGAGCCCTCCTTGGGCGATCACAGATTAATTCATTCCTCAGTCATAGATGGGGCTCACTCCTAGACTAACACTCTGGAATGATGTACGTGCATGTGCACGTGTATGTGTGTGTGCGTGTGCATACATCTGGAATGATGTACGTGCGTGTGATGTATATACATGCACGTGTGCACGTGCCCATCGAAGATCCAGAACCGGTCTGAGGATTTGGGCCAGGGCGCCCAAGAGCCAGCGTCCGGATGGTGCAGATAAATGCCCACTTCTGGCCAGGCCCGTTCCCCGGGATTTCCCTCAGAAACGCTGTGCTCCAGGAGGAGAGAGCACATCAGAGGGACGGCCTGGTGGGTAGGTTCTCTGAAGGCTGAGGAGGGGTGGGAAGCCCTGTGTGTGCCAGAGAAAGGCTACAGGGCCTCAGTGGAGAGCGTGTCCAAAGGGGCCCAGGTGGGAATGAGCAGACAGGGGGAAATGGCAGGCGTTGAATACTTAAAGACTTCAGGGTTTGGGGATTTGCAGATTAAAATAAAGCAACAGGAAAGGAGGAGGGGGCTCCAAAGTACACGTGGGGTCTTAGGGATGGTGCTCATTTAACATAGTGGTTGGCACTGAACTTCCAGCACATGCCAAGTCTCATAGCTTTGAACAGCCCTAGAAATGAGTCCACCAGGCTTTTCAAAATTCCTGTAACAATTCCTCATCCCTTCTCATCCGCCATCCTCCTCCTCATAAAAGCTGTTCCAAGAGCACCGATTAAGGCCCATCGGCCACAGAAGCACGTTTCAGACAGCTCATGCAACACTTTCTTATCTCCACAATCTCTTGTATCTTAAACACACAGCTCTCTGGCCTCTAGTCCTTCCCCTTGGTCTATGTGACCCTTGCCATTAACTACCACTTTTGCTACTGCCGTCTCCTCCCCTTGCTGTTCCACCACCACCAGCTCCTTTCTCTCTCTTCCCCGCCTCCTTCCCTCTCTCCTGCTTCCTCAGTGGGGAGTATAGTGTCAGCACTTTGCAGCCAGATGGACACACAGCTGCTTTTCCTAGGCTAGCTCTGTCTTCTGCTAATGGCAGAAACCTGGCTGTCCAGTCCAGATCCCCTGGCCTGGGACACTGAAGAGTCAGCCTCATCTATTAGCTCCCAAGTCCCAGGCAGTGAGCCTTGGGAGGCCGAGAGAGACAACGTGGACCCTGGTCTTGCTCCCTGCCTGGAGTCTCTATCTGTCATGCCTGCTTGGTCTTTGCTTCTGAGAAGTCTGGAGTGATTCGCTATTCTCCAGGGAGACTCAAACAGCCTTCGTATGCCCTAGACCTGACTTAGACCCTTTAGTTTTATCTACAAGGGAGGTAGTGACTGAGGGGAGTTGAACACTGAGCCTGAACCTGTGGGGTTTGTGCACATCAGCTGCATCCACCGAGGCCTTCTCAGGGGGCCTCATTCCCAGTGTCCTTCCCAGGGCACTGCTGGCCAATGACGGGCGGGCCGGAGATAATGGAGTGCACATGCACGTACATCATTCCAGAGTGTTAGTCTAGGGGTGAGCCCCATCTATGACCGAGAAATGAATTAATCTGTGATCGCCCAAGGAGGGCTCCTAAAAGTTATTTAATCTTTCATTTTCACTCATGGCTAAAGGCAAAGAGTTTGGCTTGATCCAAGATGATCAGAATCTGCATAGAATTAGGAGAGAAAGGTGTTCCTGTAATTAGGATGGCATTTTAGAGAAAGTCCAACAACCAGGTTAGATATGGTAAAGGTCATGTTGCAGAACTGTGATTGGACCACAAGAAATTACCCAGCAGAGATAGGATTCAAAAGGAAGCTGGAACTGGAATGACAAGGCAAAGGATTTTGAGTGGTTTCAATTTGCATCAGCTGTTTGGTAGCAGTCTTGGCTCAAGTAAGCTGTAACACTGTCTATCCAGCTATGACTTGGTGCAAACTCTGTGAAGTGATGTGTCTTCTTCATTTCCGTCATCTAGACTTCTTGGACAGCCTTCCTGCAGGGGATATTGCTACTGCCAAATGCATGCAGGCATGCAGGGAAGCAAAGCCTAGGAATACCTAGGCAGAGGGCTCTTTTCTGCTTAAGCAAAAATAAGGTAAACGGGAGTCAATAAAATGGAATCCTACCACTTGGAGTGTGGTGAACCTAGTTTTATTTTCATTTCTATATGGAAGTCCACATACTTGTATATATGTAATTCATTCTCATCACAAATGAGTAGTCATTTTATTTTTCAGATCGAATCACCAAGACTTGTCACAACAGGTGCTACAAATGCGCAAGATAAAAGAAGCAGGAAGTGAAACTGGAAAACAGTTCTGTGTATCTAGAGGCGGGGTGGGCGAGTAGACATGGGAGGGCATGCAGATTTCCCTTCATTTGACAGGTAAAGAACAACCTGCTATGCAATTGTATCTGTTCTTTCAAAGCAACAGTTCAGAGGATACAAAAGCAGCACAGGCAGATCATATCCTGTGATGTAGTAGGAGGTAGTATAATCCCTGGTTTACAAAGCAAGTAATGGGCCTAAAATGAGAGAAAGCAATATCATAAAGAGAATCCAAAACCTATAAAGGAATAACTTGCTCCTAGATTAAAAATTTATACAGACCGGGCGCGGTGGCTCACGCCTGTAATCCTAGCACTCTGGAAGGCCGAGGTGGGTGGATTGCTCGAGGTCAGGAGTTCGAAACCAACCTGAGCAAGAGCGAGACCCCATCTCTACCATAAATAGAAAGAAATTAATTGGCCAACTGATATATATATAGAAAAAAAAATTAGCCGGGCATAGTGGCGCATGCCTGTAGTCCCAGCTACTTGGGAGGCTGAGGCAGGAGGATCGCTTGAGCCCAGGAGTTTGAGGTTGCTGTGAGCTAGGCTGACACCACGGCACTCACTCTAGCCTGGACAACAAAGCGAGACTCTGTCTCAAAAGAAAAAAAAAAAATTATATAATTGCTTTAGGAGATTTGAATCTTCCATTGAGTGTGGGGTCCCAGATTACTTTGGTAGAAGAAAGAGGACTGGCTGCCATCATGACAGTACATTTGGGCATGTGGCGCTTTTAGCTTTGACAAAACACCCTCCTCTATGGCCTTACGTAGAACCGCTGAGAAGTGCTGCAGAATTGTGAGAACATCACGTGTGTGCCATAATGATCTCTGTGGATGCAGGATTTGCTGCTGTTTTGTTCCTAATGGAAGGACTGCGTTCTGAATGCATTATCGGGACCTGCTCACAAAGGGAGGGATAAGATTTCAGGTTCTGCAGTATTATTTCTCATTTTTAACTGTTTAAGTGAAGGGAAAGCACAGGCCAGAAGAAACACTTGTGCGCATTCTCTAAGACTCAGCAGAGGGTGGGAAGGGAAGGTTAGGCCCTCCACGAGAGATTCCATGTCATGCAAATTGGACATTAGGCTGAGCTCAACCCCAGATGGTTGCCCCTGAACACTGCTAAGAAAGAAGCAAGCAAAGATGCTCTTTTAGTCGCGTGAACCTGTTAGAAAGTGTTTCTCAGGACTTGGCGTGAGGCCTGAGGTCGTGATATTAAAATGGAGAATTCCAAAATTTGCTCCTCCAGCCTAAAAGCTATGTTGTCATCCTCTTGTCTGCACTTGCTGTTGACACGCACACATACCAAGAGGCCTTAGGTAAGGTTATCTCCCTTTCATGTCCGCATTTCCCCAAATGAAGGCTTGAACCAGGTGGCTTTGAAGTGCCCTCTAGTTCTCACATTTAATGGTTTACAGTCAAAATTGGAAGGGTCCGTTGATTTCCACTGTTTAGCTTCATGGATGCTGACATGTGAACAGCCGCCCCCGGTCCCCGCAGGGTGTGTGCTTGTGTGAGCACGTGCACGCGCTTGCGCGAACACACACACACCCTACCTCAGATGTACCCATTCACAGTTCAGATTCCACAAACTCATCAGATGCCCAAATCGTGAGCATCTAGGCATAGAAAACAGGCAGAGTCAGAACTGCATTTTCTTTTAAATCTTTATTTGTCACTTTCATCCCTTTATCCCACCAATGCAAGTCACGGAGAACAGCTGGAGGCCATGCTGGAGTGGCTCGTGCCAGCTGGCTGGGCGGTGCTAACCAACCAACCACAGCCCGAGCGTCGCAGAGTTGCACAGGTAACCGTGGATGCCACCTCCAGAGCCTGGTGTGGCAGATGCCGAACCGCTGAGACCCAGCCGGGGGCCACCTCCCAACTCCCACAGTAGTTTGGCCTTTAAAACACTAAGAACAATTGCATTCATTGTCTTTTTTTTTTTTTGCTTTGATAAAAAAGAAAACCACAACCTCCTATAATTTATAAACTATGTTTCACTATCTACATTATATATAAAATATAGACTCTGTTTACTTTATAACACACATCTTTTTCCCTTGATAAATAACTCTTTAAAATATCTAGTATACATGCCTTGACTTTTTATATAGAAGTTTGGTTTTATACATATACATACATATATATATACTCATGTTTGTAAAACACAATAAATAGGTACTCGACAATGACAACCAAACAAATGCAGTTTTGGTTAAAACAACAACAACAACAACAAACCCCAAATGAAGTACTGTAAAAGCACCAGGCAACAAACAGAAAGCCCTAATTGCTAGAAACTTCTCCCTCCCCTGGGCAAGGCACAGGGCAGAATACTAAACAGGTTTGGATGCCTGAAAGAGGAGGAGGGGGCAAAGGAGCCGGTCAGGTCGTGAGCTTTTGTTTTGTTTCTTAACCTGGGATTTGACTCGGAATCACAAATAGGTCATCACGTTTATAAAGAGAAACCAAGAGGCTCATTCAACAACTTAGCCCTTGTGACAGCTGCAGAGGACAGCAGAGACCTAGACAGGGAGGGGGAAGGAGAGTGACAGTGACATCCATGACTCCAAGGCTATTTTGCAGTCCCTGCTTACACCTGCCCAGGCAAGCTTTTGATTGGCGCAGTAAGCATCAAGCCATTGCATGTAACATGGTCTTTTTATTACTCTCTCCACTGCTGGTGTAAACAGAAAGGAACGTAACAGATTCAAGAGTGTATTCAGTAGTGCAGCGATTTAGGAGCCCGAATGAGAGCCAGACGCTTTGGTGGCGTCCCCAAGGGCTCCAGCAAATAGGGACTGCGAGATGGGTGAGACGAAGGCCGGGGGGCCACTGCCTTCCTCTCCTAACTGACGTGGTCACTCAGATGCAGTGCCAGATCCACGCCCAGACTCCAACAGGACCTCATAACCCGTCACCTTTTAAAGCAGCACAGGCAGTCTCAACTCCTCTTGTGAGACATCCCCATCAGCCTGGCTGTCCCCTGGCACTCAGAGCACACTCCACCTGCCGGTTCCTCTGCCTGGGGTGCGGCAGATGTCGGGAGGTGCGCGGTGTGAACTCACACTGCAGACGCACGCCACTTTTCTTTCAAGGCCTCCCCCTGTCCCCAAAAGGGAATTGAAACTGTGGGGTTCTGATAGCTGATTTGTTTTTTTTTAACAAGCTCCTCGATGTCATGGGCTCTGCCCTGTCAACTCCAAGGCTTTGATGGCCAGAGAAAGCAGGCAGCGGTGGAGCAGGAATCCTAGGCTAGTCAAGGCCAGATTTGTATCTGGTGTGGGGGACAATGTAAGTACAGCAGGTCCCAGGAAACCCCAAAGGTGGAAACCTGAATGTAGGCCCCCCATCCTTGCCAAATAAAATACAAATTAGAGATAACTGTTCACATTATAGCCACGATGGGAAATTTTAAACAGCTAGTTTTCTGAGTACATTCAGGACACAATTGAGTTTATTAAAAAACAGATTTACCTGCAACCACTCAGGGAATCCGGTCCAGTGCAGGTGTGAGTTCTAATTCCAGCCGCTCCACCAACTAGCTAGGGGACTCAGACAAGTCATTTCAACTCTCTGAGCTGTCTTCCCCCATCTGAGCACTCTGCCTGAGCTGTGTGAGGCGGCATGAGACTTAAGAGGCGGAAAACCGGGCTTCTCGTCCTGGCTCTAGCACTAGATACGCACGTGACCTTGGCCATCTCTCTGTGTTACGTAAAATGAAGGCTGGATACAGTGAACACTGAACCCCCTTCAGAGGCAACTGGGTTTAATTACTCCCCAGAAAGTAATTAGCAAAGCTGATTTCCCCTCCATACCCACCAAAGTACAAGAGATCAGAGCAGAAACCCAATTTATGATCACAGGTCAAATTCAATAGCTGTGGCTACGAGAGAAGATGAAGAGAGTAAGAGAGTGTCAAGGTACAAATGCACTGCTAAGATGTGAGTCGCAAACAAATGAACTCTAAAAGCCCTACTCCCTGAGAAAAGACATTTTCCTATGTTATACTGAGACCCCCAGAGAGCAAAATCCAAGGCCATCTATAATAGCTGGCTAGCAATGCTTTGAAAATTCCCAGCTGTGAGGTTTGCTGCTGCATCACCTACAATCAAAATAAACTCAAGAAGTCAATTTTAAAAGAAGCTGACTGAGGTTTCCATTTTGGATGGGGAAGAAAAATTGACGACTTCTATTTGCAGCTCATAACTAATCTCCTGGCAGCACATCAAATGTTGCATCCCGTTCAACAGGAGGGTGTTGAGAGCAGCTGGGTGAAGCTGCAGGTCACAGTCAGCTCTTGTCACAGTTGCTTCCTGGGGGTGAGAGCACACCCTCTACAGAATTTGACAAGGCAGCTCTCCTGCCTGGCAAGAACAGCAGGTGCACAAATCTTTCTTCTTCGGAGGCAGCCTGGTTTGGAAGAGAAGTTTTGGATTCGAGTGATGCCACTTCTACTGAACAATTCTATGACTTTGGGCAGGTTACTTTCCCTCTTAGAGTCTCCATTTTCTCATGTGTAAAAAGGGAATAACAATACCCAATACTGTAGGACTGTTTTTATGAATTGAATGAGATAATGTACTTAAAATATTCTGCACATAGTGGACAAGTCTTGGAGTTGGCCGGTCTTGGAGTTGTTGGCCAAGAGTGCTCCTAGAGAGTCCAGATACACCTGACACAGTGGTGTTTGCTGCCAGGTAGGCTAAGGTGGAGCTGAGGCACCCTGCAGTGCATCCTCCCATTGAGGGGAGATGTCTTGGAGAGGCTGACAGTGGTCACAGACTCTTTCCAGAAGAAGAATGATTCCAAACTTTCCAAATGCCCAGGGCATTCCCAAACACTTGTGGATCTCAGGGAAGAACATTGATCTACACCCTCTCTCTGAATTTGGTATTTAGATTATCTGCAGATGCAACTAGCAGCATCCACACAAGGATGGGAACAAAACAACCATAGGGGACTAAGTGTGAAGACCCTAAAGTGCTGCTCCTGTTACATCAGGCCCTGGAAACACATTAAACGAAGCAGAAAGGGGCTGGATTATTGCTGGGGCTTAGTCCTAGATTGAAGTCAGTTGATGGTACCCAGACCCCTAGGGCACAATTAGGGGTGCTGGGCTGAAACAAGGTCCTTTTGCAGGGTGTTGATGAAAGCTTCAGATTTCAGTGTCACATTGCTGCTCCCACTCAAGTCTTTGCATGTGACAGGATAGAGCAAACAGAACTAAAGAAGTATCTCAAACCCATTTGCTGTAATTTTTATACTTAAAAAAAGTATCTATCTAGATCTTTTATTTCTCTCATTCTTCATCTACCTACTACATGCATTTCAATAGATATTAATAACATTTGAGTATACTTAATAAAATATTTTTCATGCTTCTTTTAAAGAATATATATTCTTTCTATATACCCCAGCCTCGAATGAGAATGTTTCAGATACTAAATATTTATCACAGAGCTCAGAGAACTTTGGTGGGGGGAGATTTCCCAAGAATTATGGTTTAGTACAGAAACATTGAAACCCCAGGAATATCCCTGTTGAGATCATAAATGACTTAGAAAAATGAGACCCATCGAGTTGTCTAGCTTTCTTCCCCATCATTCTCAACCACAGCCTTTTAGGCTAGGTAGAAAAAAAAATTCTTTCACTCAGTTTCCACAAAAAAATTATTAATACTTTCCCAGAGGACAATTTAGGAGAACAGGAACCAAAACAGTCCATAACATGGCCCTCTGCTTAAAGTATCATTGGGAGACTTCTATTCCAGCAAATCTCTAGTTTTGAATTGATAGCTGCAAAAGCTGGAATGATCACGAATAGTCAGCAGATTGGGGACCAAAATGAATCACGGAGAGTTGCAGGTAACCAACCCTACCCTGTTGCAGCAAGGCTGTGGATGTAGAGTGATTTTTCCAGGAAAAGCAATACTTCCTCCTCTGTGCTAGGAAATGACCAACATTCCTCTGGTGTCTGGGCACACCCACACTGGCACCTACGAGTAGCCTGGGCTTTGGAGCATATGGACCCTAGGGAGGAGCGTGGGGGATGAGACTCAGATTTTGCCTACTCAGAGGCTGGGGGGTGTGGACTCCAGACCTCTTAAGTTCCCTTCTAGTTCTACTGCCAGTTATCTGGAAAGAAGTCTAAACCTCAGCTGCCTGCCAAGGAGACCTGTTTGACCTCAGCAAGCCTGTGGGCAAAGGTTATGGAGACTTACCAAGGCATGGTCTCCACCTCTAGCCTCAACAGATGTCTTCTGTGAGCTGAAAGATTAAGAAAAGATAACAAAAGGACAAGTCCTCATTTTCACAATGTACATGACTTGGTCTTTCTTTCAAGACCTGATCTGAATTTTTAAGAATGATTTTTAGTGACATTCGATGATAGCAAGCACTCACAGATCCCTGTGTGTGTTTCACTCTGGCCTTTAGGCATTGCCTGCTCTGAGCCTGCAGTTCGCCACCTCAACTGAAGCTCTGTAAGCAGAGCATGAAAAGACAAGATAAACAGGAGACCAAGACCAAGTAGATGGATACGTTTTTCCAACATTAGCCTTCTTGACCTCAAGCAAGCCCCTGAAGGAGCTCTAAACCCCATTTTAGAAATACTGAAAAAATTATGTTCCACGTTGTCCTTTTGTTTTAATACCTATGCAAAAATGTTCAGGTGTTAGAATCCTGAAAGCAAAGGTCAACACTAAGGAAAATAGCCTTAACCTTTTTTTTTTTTTTTTTCAAGGAAAGAGGATTCTGAGTGGAACTAAAGGCTTCCCTTTTAATCCACAAACCTGGATGAATCTCCTAAAAGCCCTTCCCCAGCTCGGTAGGAGAGATGTGTGTTGAGGCCCACAACACCTAGACGAGGCTCACTTCACCTTCTGTTTGGGACTTCACACTGCCACACTGGGGCACACAGCTGTCCCCAGTCCGTGAGGGCAGCATTTGAGTTTATGGTCAAACTCACTCTTTGTGCTGTCTTTCTGGTGCTGCCTGAAGAGCCATGTGACAGGCCACCCCAACACTTCAGTGAGGAATCCTACACTCAACCCTGCCCTCACCGGAAAGTGTTCTAAGGTGACTCCTTGCAGTTTTTAAATTGTTGACAAGCTAAAAGGGATGTCTTACTGTCTGCCTCACCTGCTTCAATGCAGCACCTGCTCTTTCCTCATGGCTGGCGGGAGCCCTGGTTTCTACTCTATTCCTGACCTCCCTGTCCAGGCCAGGTGACGGGCTAGCAAGCGGGAAGGCACCCCCTCAGTGCTTCCTATGAGGAAGAGCCACCAATCGAGAGCTGCACACTTTGTTACTAAGCACTTTTTCCTTCAGACTCTTTTAAGTATAATAAAAAGTGGCTTCCTGGAATTTGAACTTTCTTACCTGTCCACCCCAGCCCAACAGGCTTATGTGGACCTGTGAAGAGGTGCCTTCTTCTGCCAGCAGTGTGCGTCCAGGCAGCCTGGCCCACACCGACTTTGCCATCTGATAACATGCCTTGACCTGGAAGGACCACTTGGCTTGCAAAGAAGGCAGGCCAAGGCGCGTGGGGTGGCTGAGGTAGGGAGGGAAGCAACCCCTCCTTGCTTCTCACAGTAAAGGCCAGCAGAGGCAGCTAAAGCCCCTCCGCCCTATGCAGACACCCCACAGGGACGCCGCGGGGAATGGCAGGCCCTCCTGAACACCCCAGGCAGGGCACAGCTCAGCCCGCCAACAGTCTGGTTTGCCTTCCCAGATGCCATTTATTCATAGTGCTCCGCCACTTCCCGCACCCCCCCCTCTCCCGTGGCCACCCTCTCTCCCCCACGTCTGTCACCCTCCGTGGGCCCCCAGCGGAAGGCCTCAGCCCCCGGGTCCCCAGCCCGCGCTAACAGTACAGGGACATCCTGCTCCGGCGCATGGCCTCGCTGATCAGGTAGGCGGGGCTCAGCTCGGGCTCCTCCGTCATGACGGCGATGTTCTGCCACTCGCCCGTCTGGCTGGACCTCTTGATGGTGTCCACCACGCACAGGGCGTACAGGCAGTCGTCGAAGGTGGCGGCCATCGTGAGCGGCCGGCCGTCCCACGTGCGCCGGTCGTCCTGGCCCTGGAAGGCCTGGCGCACGGCCTGCATCATCTGGATGGTGCCGCGCAGGTAGGGCGCGGGGATGTCGCTGAAGGCCTTCTCGGGCAGCAGGGAGTTGCTCACGGGCGTGGCGTCCTGCACCAGCAGCTCCTGCCCCGGGGCGCTGTTGCGCTGCCCGTACAGGTCGGTGCCCACGGCCAGCAGGCGCCCGGCCGAGCCCACCACCGTCACGTCCTGCTTGAACTCGCCGGGCACGTTGAAGTTGAGCGTGACGGCGCAGCACACCCCGCCCTCCAGCACCATCTGGAAGGTGCAGAAGTCGTCGCTGGTGATCTGCCGGATGCCCTTGATGTGGTCGGTCTGCTTGACGAAGGTCTTGAGCAGCCCGTGGACCTTGACGGCCTTCTGGCCGGTGAGGAAGGTGAGCAGGTCGATGATGTAGGTGCCCACCGAGTGCAGCCCGCCGCCGCCCATCAGGTCGTCGCAGCTCCAGTTGTACTTCTTGCCCAGCAGGCTGCCGCTGTGCACCTGCACCTCGCACACCAGCGGCTCGCCCACGTAGCCCTCCTCGATCAGCTGCTTCATGCGCACGAAGGCCGGCAGGAAGCGCAGCACGTTGCCCATGATGCTCATGAGCTTCGGGTAGTAGTGGGCGGCCGACATCATGCGGAAGGCGTCCAGCGGCGTGGCCGTGCGGTCGCAGATGACGTTCTTGCCGATGCCTGCGGGCGGGAGCAAGGACAGCCGTCAGAGGCGGCACGCACGGCGCGAGCGGCAGGGGGCGCTGCGGCCCCGGAACGGGACTGCGCCTGCGCGGGTGCCCCTGCGTCACTTCCTGTCCCGAGAGCCTCCATCACAGAGGAAAAACTTTGGAAAGTTTTGTGATGAATATTTAGTAAATAAAGGTACATTTAGCTACCATTTCCCATTTTCCCTATGTATGGCGATTTTGGGGATACCCTTTATTTCCTAGCACCTTTTATTTATATAAAAAGAAGATATTTTGTATATTTCAAAATTACTTCACATATTTAAGTTGAATCACTTAGCTTAACATTGAACCACTGGCATTGATTTAAACAGTAAGATTTAAGATATTTCGGTAAGCCCTATTTTAGAAATATTTAAAAATATTTGTCAAGAAAGTATAAAATGCTTCATTTGATATTTATATAAATCGATACCATTTTATATAGAAATATATTTTGCTTTTATATTAAATATAAAATATAAGATAGTTCTATTAAAGTATACAATGTTTTTACATATAAAATATATTTTGTTACAATTGTTATATAAAATTTCTTATGTCTTTTATAAGTATCATTTTTATTAAAATATATTATTAAAAATATCATATAGAGAGAAGAAAATAGTATCTGTATCTGGAAAGAGTCAGAATATATAAGCGTAAATCCTAGCCAAGGCAAGTCTGATTAAGAATTTCTTAATGATACCCTTTGAAGGTCTAAGCTTTTGGCTGTCACTCTTCCCCTCTGACACCCCCAAGCCCTCAAGGATTGTACTTTGAGTGTTATCTTGCTTGTTTATTTTGCATTCTGGATTAGAGCTGGCAGTGGTCACAGATGTGTTTAATGTTTTTCTCTTTCTGTAAAAAGCGGATATTACCTACATCTGAGAGGTGGGCAATGCCTATTTTCTCCCCTGCCCCCATCTGCCTCAGGGTAGGGTGTGTTGCTTTTGGCCAATGGAGCTCAGGCCACTGAAGAATTAGTCTTGTGTGATGACTGTCATGGGTGTATAAATTACAAGGAGGCCAAGATGCCTCTCGGAGCCCTTTAGGAGACTAAGTGGTTCTGGGTCTGGAGAAAACAAAGGATCAAAGGAAAGGAGAGTGACATGGAATGAGACAGGGATTTATTCCATAGAAGCCAAGAGTCAGGGAGGAAGAAAAACAACTCAGCTAGAACCGCAGAATCAGCCAACTGGAAGGCAAAGTAAAAAAAAAAAAAAAAAGCATCACACAGATTTGTTAGCAAGCCAGATAAAACAGATGCTAGGTTGGAAGACTTGGGGAGCTCTTGAGTCAAGGCATGTGCCTGTCTGGAGCAGGTTTTTGTGGTCTAGTCGGGCTTACACATAGACTCTCTAATGGAGACCTGGGCACTCCAACCACAGATGGGGGAGAGATCCCAAGGGAAATGGAGTGATGAGACCCCTCCTATCCGACCTGTCCTGGCTACAGGCACTCCATTGACAATATCCAGTAACTCTTACAACACACTGAGCTAAGATGGGGTTTTGTGGATGTTCTACAATTGCAAACGCAGTGCAAGGACACATGCACAAGACTGCAGCCTGGCACATGGCTCTCTCATTTTCCCATTGGAAGAGCTAGCCAAACAACAGGAGTGCTTAGCACAGATCAAAGTAAAGAAATACAAACAATGGCTGTAGGTTTCCGCGTGCACATCTAGTTCTGGGCCTGAGCGAAAGGCCCGCAGCAGACCTCCTTGCCACGGCACACGTGTCCATATTGGCAGAGCTTGGCTGGCCCCCTCATGACCACAAACGAGCAGTAAGAAGCTCTTTCAGTTCCTAGTAACCAGGTGAGGACAGAGGCTCTGGCAGAGGGATGAGGCAACATTGGCTTGTATCACCAAAAATGCTACACACCTGCATAACACAATGTTCTGATAATATGATCTTGTAGGCATTAGGCTCATGTAACACTGGCTCATGCTGCCAGGAACAGATTTATATGTAAACGGTTTGGTAGGTCACTGCAGGGACAGGTGACACATACTGCTAAAATCTGCCTCATACCTGTTGGGTATGGTGGCCTCTGCTACATCCTCCTTCAAGGTCTCCCAAACCAGGACCTCTGAGTCATCTCCTTACTACACTCTATTGGTCATATTAATGGCACTTAAAAAAAGTTTATCTTACTTTCTGGTATTATAAAAAATGTAAAACAATAAAAGGAAAAAAGAATGCATAGTGAAAAATAATTCGTACCCCTTCTGTACACATCACAATCACTAAATGGGTAATTCTTTGCAGCTCTGTAGAGGAAAGATTCTGATGAAATCTCCGGAAAATGCAATATGAACATAACACACAAAACTCTACTCCATCCTGAAACTCATGCATGGTTTCCTTAGGGTTCTGAGATACAGGACTTTCTTTCTTTAGGCTATTTATGTATGCTGTGGTTTTACATTAAGGTCCTCTAGGATAAAGACTAGGCCTTCTAATTTCTTAAGTCTCTCTTATGCCCACAGCACCTAGTTGTGTCCTGCGTGCAGCAGGAACCCAGCGAACGTTGTCACCTGGCCCCACTTCTCTGCCCACAGTCTTTTTCAACACCCACACTTTACAGGTGGGTTTTGGCAACATCTTAACACACAATAGCTTCAAAAGTCAAAAGACACTTCTAGGAATTTATCATAAAGAGATGATTTAAAATGCAAGCACAGCTTCTTGCCCAAAGATGGTTCTCACTGCATTATTTATTAAAGCAAAAAGCCAAGAACAATGCAAATGCCCAACAGAAGAATGGCTGTGTAAATTATAGTACAGCCATATAATAGAATATTGTGCAGCCATAGAAAATTGATGCTTATAAAGACATTTCCATGGCAAGGAAAATGATTATGATGCAATGTTAAATGAAAATGGCCCCATTCATAAACATACTATGATCTCAACTCTCTCTATAAAAAGACAAATGCAAAAGAAAAAACCTGAAAGGGAATACCTCCAAATATTTACTGATTAATAGGATTATGACTGAATTTATTTTCTTCACTGTATTTTTCCATATTTTCCAAGTTTCTAATTTTATGATCAGAAAAAAATACCAGTTTTTGTTTTAACCCCAAAACAAACAGGGATGATGGTGAAGGGCCCTCCAAAGTCTAGGGTGGGCTGGCAGGTCCCCCCTCTCATGGAGCCATCCCAGTTCCGGTGGCCCTGGAGAGCTGGTAAAAGCTCTACTGACCCTGAACTCTGAAAGCTTCTACATTGCTTTCTACCAGGCTACGGTGCCAGGTCTTCTTGCTCCAATTGCTCGGGACCCCTTTATGATTCTTGGTGAAAGCTGTGGACTCTCTCTCCAGAACACGTGATTCAAACAGACACACAAAACTCTGTCACATCCTGAAGCCCACATGGACTGCCTCAGGTTCTGAGGGACTGGTGTCTCCATTATAAATTGTGAGATAACTTCTCCAAGCCCTTAGGACATATTGTTAAAAATAAGGTAATGCTTCCAGTTTTAAAAGGAAGCTAAAGTGCAGAGCCAGCAGACCCTCCACAGATGAGTGAAGCAGGGTTTGTTTTCTCTCTGCTGCGGACAGTCTTCCCGCAACTCTGCCTCCCTCTCAGGGGGGCTTCTGCAAAGCCCACTCTGGATCCCCCAAATTCCTCAGATTCTTTTTCCCAGATTTACCCCACCAAAATCTGCCCTATTAAAAGGTCCTCGGTATTACAACAAGAACCAAGGGTTTAGGCTAAAGGAACGCAGTTGCAAGTGTACACTTCCGGTCATCGGACTTGCCTTTGTGTATGTGGGTGCAGTAGCGTGGCACAGCACTTTCCCCCTTCCCCAACCACGTGCAGTGAAAACTTGCGTCATCCGAGCATATGGGTGACACATGCCACGAGCCTGGTTGTGTCAGATGCCACTGCATACGTGCTGGGATTCCTCCCAAAGAAAGTACATGGATATCTGCTCTCCAGCCTGCCTCTGTCTGTCAGCCTGGGCCTTGGGCCTGGCTTTCCAGCAAATCCCACAGTCTTTGGTGTCTTCATCATGGTCACCTGTCTCAGCATAATGCCTCTCTTGCCATTCCCAGAGGAAGCACTGAAACAAACTCTTTGGGGAAAAGCCCTCTCTCTCCATTTAGTGTAGGAAATATCACCCCTCCCTAAGCATGTGCCAATCACATTTCTTTGACATGAAGGTAAGTAGGTTCCACCAGGGAAACAGAAAATGAGGGGTTCAGGGAGAGGCAGAAGCCCCCTTATGACCCCTTTACCAGCCATGGCCAAGTTTTAATGGAGAAACTGACAAAGGCTCCCCTCAACCAGCAGGGAAAAACCACCTCTAGGTCTCAGTCTGCATGGCCCGGGGAGACAGTCTGCGCTCTCTCACTCCTGGGTGGACAATTTTACTGAGGGGACAGGAGAGCCATCTGTACCCCCCGGAGTCCACACGCCTCTCATAGCACCATGCCCAACACACGTTCCTCAGCTTTCAGGTTTATGTCCTCTGGTGGCAAAATGCGGTGCCCTCCTTCTCGGGCAAAAGATCAAAAACGTTGGGACTTGAAACAACCTAAGAGAAAATCGTGCTGCAGAGAATTAAGCAAAGGGACTGGAAACATATGGACTCCATTTCACTCCAAATAAACAGGCAGTGCAAAATGGAAAACGAGGGAAAAGAGAAGTGCCTGAGAAAACGTGTTCTGTGTTTTGCCAAGCCCCAAACGTTTTTCGAGCGGGAAGAGTTTTGGCAAGGTTCTCTGGCGCTCGCGAGGATGCGGGACGATAGTGGAGGAACAGGAGGAGTGTTCTGGGCACTTGGGGCTATGCGGGATGGTGGGCAGGGACTAGGAGCCACCATGCCACAGCTCCATGCTCAGCTCACCCACCAGCGGCTCTGTGCCCACACCCAGAAGTGGATGTATTGGGGTGTTGCCACATTTGTCAACGCGATGCAGCATGACCATGGGTGGGTGGCTTTCGAGACTGGCCTGGGTCTTCTGGGGAAGTCTTCAAAACCCACCTCCACATAGACCATGTGCCCCTTTGCATGAGGACAAAGAGCTAATAAAGCTGGGTCTTTGGGGGGTCTTTGGTCTTGAACCAACTTAATTTTCTAAGACAAGAACCCCTCGGCAGCAAATAAAGCAAAGCCACCTGTCCCTGGAATGGTGGGGCTGACACCTTCCCACCTAAGTCTTAGAGCTGAAGTTGGGGACAAAATGAGATCCATGGGAAACTTCTGGAGGGTGAAAGTGCTATATGCAAGGCAAGTGTGCCTGCTCTTCATCAGAGCTTTTAAGTTAAATAATTTCAGAAGGAGCTTTACTGCCCTCCTGAGATCCCTTGTGGGGAAATGGAAAATTGGCTTCCTCCAAAGCCTGCTGAATGTGTTCTCTGCAGCTGAGCCAAAGTATCCACGGCCCCTACAAGGGGTTAGTGCTATAGGGAAGCAGCTTCCAACCCAGAGACCCTCAAGCCAACTTCAGACAGCTGCTCCCCTCCCACCCTCCAAGCTCAGGGTCTCCAAGCTGTAGCTGAGTCTGCACTCGATCTGCTAACCACCAGCAGAGTGGTTAGTACCAACCCTTTTGTGGGGGCTGGTACTCAACCCACATGGCAGCCTGGCCAAGTGCTTCCCATTCACACCTCTAGGCACACAGAGGCTCTCTGCTATCCCACAGAGCAGGTGCCCTTTGCTGCCTTTGATCAGGGAGGTGATCCCTGGGTACCTGGAGGGTGGTTGCCACCAGACCACCCAGAGACGGATTATGATTCCCTAACATAATCAGCCTGGAACTTCAAAGCATCCCTCCCTGTAAGGACATTTCCAATTACACACTCCCTTATCTAATCATGGTAGAAATCTTTGAGGCCAGTGCTTCTTTCCCACTGGGTCCTCCCAGTCATTCCACTTGTGTTGACAGCCTCTTATCTTCTGGTCCTGCAGGCTGGCTTACAGCTGTCCCAGCAGATTGGCAGAGCCTCCCCCAAAAGAAGTTCTATTGGAACACAATTCTAAGTGTTTCCGATTTTGTCTTCCTATTTTTTCCTCCTATTTGCAAAAGGTAGACAGGGCTTTCTTTGCATTTCAAGTAGGAACCCACTCATTGTCTTCACTTATATTCCATTCCTTCAACATTTCTGTGCTAGGCACTGGGGCCAAAAATGAATAGGAAAGATGAATAAGAGCTCACAGTCTAGCAGAGGAGACTGACCAGGAAAGGAGTGATTATGGGATTCAGATCTAAAAGAGGGATGGACAAACAATGAGAGCATGAAAGAGGAGCTGCCCAACTGTTTGGATATGGAGGAAGGCTCTGCTGGAGAGGAGACATTTGAGCCATTCTGAAGCGTGCACAGGAGTTTGACTATTCATCATTCAGCAGCTTAGATCAAGTTCAAAAAATGTTCCAAAACAAGGGAGTTTATCTGGGATCTGAGAAAACTGCTAAAACTGGAACATTTACAAAAATTGTGTGCATATATCCTGATGCACAATTTTCTGAGGGAGAGGTTCATTAGGTTCTTAAAAGAATCTATGTTTCAAAAAAGATAAGGCAGAACTGGACTTTAGAATGAAGACGGGAAAAAAAGCAGGTCAAAGACAAATCTCTGGTTTCAACAGAACTAAATATATGGACAGACAGGGCAACTTACAACTACTCCATCTCTGCATCCTGAGATGTGGGACATTTAATCCCTTTCACTCACTGCAATATTCCACTTAGTCCAGCTCTGTCTCTTTCCTTCTTCATTTTTCTTTCTGCTAATCTCCCCGCCCCCATTCTCCCCACACACATACGCACAACGCACATCCCACATACTTTATTTTTCAGCTTATAAAGTGCGAAAGAAGTGGCAGTATTGTCAGAGTGACTGCCTAAATTCTACTCTGCCCTCTGGCCCTTCCTCCATATAAACTAAGAGGAGAGCCCCTTTGGTGAGATTAAATCTCTGATCTTCAATCCCCACGAGACTTCCTGACATAAGTACAACTTCCCAACTCAAAAGACTCGTCTGACCTGTTCCTAGTGATAACGGTACAATTTAAACTTGCAACAACAGACATTTATTGAACACTTACTTTGTGCCAGAGGAGGGTGAGTGTTTTCCATGCATTTTTATTTTTAAGCCTACACAACTCCGTGAGGCAGGTGCTAGTACCATTCCCATCTTACAGATGTGGAAACTGAGCCTCTGAGAGGGTAAGCAAGTCAGTTGCCCTTGGTTCCACGATTCAATAAGTTGTAGCATTGGTATTTGAACCCAGACTGTCTGGCTTCAGAGCCAGCCTAGCCTGATTTCTGCACTTATCGTGCTTTCTGAGCCCCCCCCCCCCCGTGCCTTAAAGCTGGCTAGGTTATTCTTTGCACCCATGTCACCCAGAGATGCATGGTTCCTTTCTTGCCGGCTACCTGTGCTGATGCACACACGTGCCATGTCTGCAGCACACAAGTAAAGGAGCGCTCCACAGAGAACCGTGTATCTGACTGTGGTGAGCATCAGAAACCAGGTCAGTGGGGGCCCAGTGCTCAGCTAGGTGACATCTGAAGTCCCAGAGCAACTTGATTAAGTTTCCATCCTAATTTCAAACTTGAGAATGGAAATGGGTCAGGGTGACCCATATTCAGCTCCTTTGTCAAGGCTCCCAGTGCCGTCAGTGGCTCTGAAAGCAGGTCACAACCAATGAAAGGAAAACAGCCTGGCTGACAGTGACAGAACTTGGTATTGAACCGAATTAGATGTTCAGGTGCTTTTCTCATCTACCCGCCGGTAAGGACAGCCCCTATCCCACCGACCTTTTTATGGACCTTCCCCCATGACTTAGGCCCATTGTCCAAGCCCTCTCTTCGCACAGGAACCCCTATCAATACTTGAATTTTCTCTGATTGCTTCACGTGTGGTAGGATCCCTCGGTGATCGAGCCCATCTGTAACAGGGATTTACTCCTGAAACTCTTTCCAACGTCAGTTTCTTTATTGGTAAATCCCACACAGCTCCATCCCTCACTACAGCTTATCTCTGAGGCTCAAGTTGAAAATGGAGATATGAGATTGGGAAGTCACTAGCCAGCTCCTTCCAGCGAGGGAGAGGCCAGCGTTCAGAAACCGCAGGTAACTATGCAGGCCAGTGGCCAGCTTCTCAGGTAGGGAGGCCCTTCCCTGCCTGTAGGTGGGGGGTGGAGAGGGGTCCATGGGAGAACGGAGTCCTGGGGTTGGATGTAGTGATGACAGGGACTTGGGGACAGAGGAAAACGGCCAGGACTATGAGCTCCAGCAGTTGAGTCCTGCTGTGTTGGTCCCAAAAGCCAAATGACACCCACTGCACCTTAATGGTTACTATTCTGGGAACAGCATGGACCAGCCACTCTCGAGCCACCATTCCACACATGGACAACCCAGGATTCAGGGGCCACCATCTGGATCCAAGGACAGAGCCAGAGTCAGCTAGGCCACCTTTTCCCTGTAGAAGTAGCCACCTTCTGGTGGGGAGGAGGGCAAAAGGCAGAATGCAGAACCACTGGGCCCCCAGAGTCATCCAGAAGAGACCAAGCTACTTATTAGAAAACAAACATGATGGGGTGGGTGAGATTACTGGGTTGGCCCACAACTGCATTCCCTACCCACCCACCTGGCAGGATGGGGGTCGGAATGGCAGTCAGCTTGGCTGTGGAGAAGTAAAGAAATCCACCCTTTCTCTTCCTTAGTGAATCCCCATCACATGTCCCAAAGGGGGAGTCTCCTGTCATCTCCCAGAGATCCCGACAAGACCTCATTGTTGATGGCAAGTCAGTGGTCTCAAAGAGAAACACTATCCTTACTGCGTGTATGGTATGAAAGACAACAGACTTTAAACGAGGCAATATCTCAAAAAAAAAAGTAGGAAGCTCTCCATTCAAGGGGCATTATGCTTTAGTGAAAGGATCGCAAGTGTATTTACCCAGCAGATATGTTTTTTGAAAACCAGAATATTTCACACAGTCTAAGTTTTTGGTCTGGTCTTTCTTTAAAAATGGAAAGTTCCAGAAACACTGGGTTTGTTCTCCAGAGCCTCCTGCACGACAACAATCAGTACAGAGGCTGTATAGTGGCTTCCGCAGTTAGATGGTACATGTGTCTCCAGTATACCACAGTCCCCACCTGTCCCTATTACACCACTGCATGTATCAGTTTTCTATGGCTGCTGTAACAAACTACCACAGACTTAGCTTAAAACAATGCCCACTTGCAGTTCTCTAGGTCGGAAGTCCAGGTGGGCTCAGCTGGGTCCCTGATGAGAGTTTCCCAAAGCCACTCCGGGGAAGAATCTGCTTCCACGCTCACTCAGGCTGGTGGCCCAATTCAGTTCCTTGTGGCTGTAGGACTGAGGTCCCTGTCTCCTCGATGTCTGTCCAGCTTCTAGAGAAGCCCAAATTCCTGCCATGTATCCTGCCTTCTTCAAGCTGGCAACAGCATGTGGAAGTTGAGTCCTTCTCACACTTGGAATTTCTCTGACTTCCTCTTTTGCCACCAGCTAGAGAGAACTTTCTGCTTTTACAGAGCTCCTGTGACTGGATCAGATCTGCCCAGAGGATCCTCTTTTTGTCGTAGAGCTTATATCATAGGAATATCACTGGTGGGCGGAGGGTCCTCTTAGAATCCTGCCTGCTCATTTGCGTTTCCTGCCTGTGAGCTCTAGAAACCCCCACGGAGAGGAAGAGTGCCAAGTGTTCTCCCAGTACTAAGTGCCTCGGACATGTGCCTGCATTCCTTTGAACCTCCCTTTGTCCCTGTGTTCTTTCAGCAGATTTTACTCCATCAAAAAAGGCAGGCTCAGTGAGGCACTACTCTAGGGTTTTTTAAAACCTAAGATTAATCTGCCTGTTGCCAAGGAGATGGTGTCCCCGACTCCGGGCTCTCTGTAGGCTGCAGTCACAGGAACAGGTGCGGGCAGGGTGGGAGCCTCAGTCTCTGGGGCAGCATAGAGCACGAGGAAGGGAAGGACACTGAACGTGGTCTGTCATCCCTCGGTGTCAGGGCACCCCACTGGCCCATTTAAGCGCCACCCGGCACCGTCGTCCTCATTCGTAGAGAATGGGGAACTGAGGCTTAGAGATTACGATTGCCCCGAAGCAGAGATACGTGGCAGGTCCAGGCTGCAATTTCAGGTCTGTGATCCCAAAGCCCAGTGTTTCCCATTCTCCGTCTAGAGAGCGGCTGTGAGCGGGATGGGGAAGGAGGATCAAATGACTGGGCCCCAGAGCCGCCAGGTGGGCGAATAAAAGAAGCACCAACCCCTGGGGCCCGCACTGTGCTGAGAGGTGATTTAGGCGGCAAAGGAGGGAGGGCAGAGTCTAGGACTGAACAGGGGAAGAGCTGGAAAGCGAGAGGAGCCAGGGGCTGGACATGGGAAAGTACAACGGCTGTTCTCCTTGAAGGTGACATGAACCACTATGGCCAGGGCAACTGAAAGATTATTACTGGGGAGAAGAGAGGCTGGGGACACCAGCCATTATGGTAACGGGGTCCCCACAGCTGAACAAAGGAAGCCGTTGCAAGGGCCCCTGCCTCCCGCCAGTGGGTGGCCACTGCCTTGGCCACAGGCACCGGCAGCAATGGGCTTGCCACACACTCCTCTTTTATGAAAGCAGGGTGCCAGCAGGAGGGACACCACGGGGCCACACTGACACCAACTTGTGCAGCCCAGGAATGGACATCTGGGGCAGGGAGATGACAACACCTTGGTGTGGCCAAAGCCTGTCTAAGAAAGGAAAGCAGCCTGATGCTCCATGCTTCCTCATGAAGAGACACAGCAGATCCTCCCGCCTCAGCCAGGAGAACTCTGTCTGCTGCTGCTGCGCAGAACGACAGCCATAAACACCCTCCCACAGCCAGGAGGCCAGCCGGCTCCAGGGCTCCGCCCACAACAGGTGGTGAGAAAGACTTCCCAGAGCACTGTCACCTGCAGCATCTCTGTGTGGTGGCCCCAGGCTGGGCCAAGGCCTGGGGAGCCGTGGGAGGCGGTGATGCTAGAAACTGACAAGTAACTGACAGTGCAATAATTGAGTGTTTGTGGGTGCATTGTGGAGGGGGTGGGTTGCAGAGATGTGTAATTTGGGGGCAGGGGGCTGCCCCGCCCTTGGATCTCCTTGCCATGCTTGCAAAATTCCACAGCTGAGAGTCTTGGTGGGAAGGACAGCTCCTCCCCGCTGTGGAAGCCGACAGACTTTGCGGCAAGGCATGGGCACCCACGTGGGTTTGGCCAACCAGGGATACCACCTGGCCTGGCACAAGGCGTGGAGGAAGGTGGAGATCCATGCTGGCTGCCGGCAGTGGGGCAGCAGCATCTAGTTTCTGGGGCTGTGGCGGCTGTGATGGGATGACGGCTTCTATCACCGGCACCAGCACCATCACAAGCACCTGAGCCTGTCCACACCAGATGGGTTCCCTGGTGCGATCAGGACTGTGGCTCCAGCTCCAAGCAAAACTTCCTCTGTGTCTCTTGTTTTCCATGCCTGCTTCCCCAGCTTCCCATACATTCCTTTGAGGAGTTAATGTCCTTTCAAAAAATTCCATTGTGCTAAATAAAATCAGCCAGGTAGTTTCTGTTGTTGGCAATTAGTATGAGATACTTCTTGAGTACAACAGGTTTCTAAACTTTCTGGACCCCTTTCTGCAAAAGACTGATTTGGACGGAGGAACCACTGAGTGGTTTATTAATAAAGCAGCCCGAGATCCAACGTGATTTATCAGAAAGGGAAGTGTACTGGGGGTCAGGGGCTGTGGATTGAAGTTGTGACTCCAGCGTTTGTGACTGTGTGATGCCAGCCCTTCTACATCAAGGCAGCCCCATTCCCTTATCTATAAAATTGGAATACTGACCCCTGCTTCAAAAGGCTGCTTTGAGGATGAAGGAACATACAGACGCTGTCCTGACCCATGGCAAGTGCTCACAGACATCTGCTGCAGTCAGGAGCAGATCCAAATAGAAACTGCACAGATCAGCTCTGAGAGCTACAAGAATTCAAACCAAGTTGGAGGCAGGGAGGCAAGCGCACGGCAGCGCAGCGGCCAGGAAGGTGCGGACTCCAAAGCTAAGCGGGTTCTAGCTCTGGCTTTGATTCCATGTGCAGAAACACACCATATGTGAAATGGGGCTGGTATATGGCCCTGCCAGCTTTGAGACTGCTGAGAATATGAACTGAGTCATACATAGGAAAGTATGCTGAAAGGAATAAGCCTGTTGCAAGAACACAGTCATTGCCAAGATACAGGAGCAAATAAAACTAAAAAAACAAACCCGCTGCAGCATTCTCTGCCAGGGGCCCCTGGGCTGAAAACTAGATGCTCTCAGGATGAAATCTAAAGGCAGAGCTGTGACCCTGATTCTGCCCTAGTGAGTATCAGGATGGGGTGCTGGCGGGACCACCTTTCCAAATGACAAGTGCACGCTATGCCACGCGTGCCCTGGCAGAGACTTCTGTTGGCATTACTGGCTGTCTGGGCGTGGGGCAGGGAGGCAAATGCAGGGCAGAGGTTGCCTGAGCACTTAGCCGAGCACCTTATTAGCTGCTCCTAGTAAATAATTAAAGCTCAGCTAGCTATGGGAGGCTGCAGATTAAAACCCCTCTTTCCAAATTACAAAACCTCACCCTTAGTTGCAGCTGATATTTTGATAGGTCTGTGCTACCATCTAGGCCCAGAGTCACTGGGAAATTGCACCCTGTCAACAGAGTTCAGAACCTCAGGAATTGGCAAGGTAAGATTAGGGGGTGGGAGAGGGTGTTTACAAAGCACTTGCCCCAGAAACCCCAGCCTCCCTCCTGCAGCCCAGAAGCCAGTGGATTTCTTCCACCTTACATCCTCTTCTCTTTAACCCTTTGGACTCACTTGCTTTTTTTCTCAATTCCTTTATTCTACTTGGGATTTAATTTTTTAAATACCCCAGATTTTACAAAGCGCACCAGTAGAATAAAAAACTGGAGTTTTTCATACAAACTTATTTATTTGGATTTTTTTATATTTCAAATTATTGATATATTCAAAGAGTAATTTTAATCTCTATAATTTTTGCTAACCATGTCGAGTCACACTCGACATCCGAGTGCAAAGGGTTAAGGGACAGCGCTTAATTTTTCACCTCAGGACCAGATGCCAACAAGGGTTTTAGCAAGCCCAGCCATCCAAGGCCAAAAGGCTGACAAACTGCTCACTGGGGTGGAGACCAGTCATACTGCCCCGGATCCTGGGTAGGGGAAGTCCTGGGGCTTTGTTTTCTTTTGCAACAGTATGCAAACAATGTGGACTGTTTTTAAAGGCAGAAAGCTAGCTGGCAGGAGCTTCCAGAAAACCGGGCACACCTGGGCCTGTGTCCACCCCAGCAACACTCATTCTAAGTCTGAAAAGCTCGGAAGCCCACAGCCTGTTTGGTGATGTCAGGTGGCAGCAGTCCCCACTTTACAGATGAGGAAATGGGCGAGGAGTTAAGCTTTGATACTGTCTCTTCCATACAATACTGTAAGGCCCTAAAAGAGGCCGGGACGCCTGTGATAAAGGGTCCTGGCCCTGGGGAAAGAGTCCAGTGGGCTGAAAGGTTTCCCTTGTACATCACGACACTTCTTCCATACGGAAGGGGTTCGCACTGATCCCAGGAAAGGGATCTGCCAGGAGGGCAAAGCACTGGGGTAAGGTCTGGCCTGTGGCTCTCAGACAATCAGTCACGCATCAGACCTGCACAGGAGTTGGATCATGCGTGTAGGGAGGTGACCCAACGTCTTAGACATGGCAGATGGCCTAAAAGTGTGCCAGAGACAGAGAATAAGGATGGAGGCCCAGGCATGGTTTGCTTAGTGCCCCAGGGGGGAGGAGCGGGGACAGGTGGCTTATCCACTTCCATCCTCCTCCTCCTCACCCCTCACCTGCACTCCTCGCACCGACACCTCCTCTGAGACAGGCTTGTCATGCTCAATCACACTGAAGTCTAAAAGCCCACCTTGAAGTATGAATAATAAAAGCTCACAGTTATTGACTGGAGCACTTACTACCACCCAGAAAAGTGCGTTGCATGAATCATCTTACTGAATCCCCCTAATAACCTGAGGAGCTTATTGTCATTCCCATCACACACGGTGAAGCCAAACCTGCAAGAGTCAAGGCTCAAATCCACACCCTAGTAAGGGGCTGCGTCAGGATCCAAACCCACATAATCCTGGCTCTGCGTATGTGTGCTCATCTCAATCAAAACACGTTGCAATATTAAATGCAATTTGACAGGTGGTCAGGCATGACGGCAAAGGAATCAGGTTGTGATTACGGATTTTCACGTAAATACTCATTCAGTCCCAACATCCATTAAGGGCCTACGGGAGAAGAAATGGGAGCAGGGGACCCAGGTCCCTGCCAGATCTTGTATTTTCCACGGCTAGTTTCTGCGCTTAGGAACCGTGGCTCCCAACCTAAGGCCTCAACGTCCAAGGTGTCCAGGGGCCCCAAAGTGAACTCACAGGGTCAGTGCAGCATGTTTTACATTTTTGAGGGAAACATCAGGACACTCGACATCTACAGGACACTGCAGGAACGGCTAACTGGAGGAAGCTCACAGTTTCAATGCTGGGTTACACTGCATTCCTTTCAGTGACAGCCTGTCTCTGTGAGGCAGAGGTGTTAGCAGTTGCTGTGGTTAGAACACACACACACACGCCAGGCAAAAACCAAGGTGGAGCGGTGTTCTGTTTAATCCCAAGTTTGAGAATTTGTGCAGTGCCCAACAGACACACATATCCCACTGTTAAAATAATTAATTGGAAGCCATTAGGCTGAGACAGCTTCAGTGGCTATGGTGCCTTGGGTTCCTACATAAACAAACCAATACCCAATTCAATGTAAAGAGTAAAATGAAACTTAAGCTTAACCAATGAGAAATCACCAACTAACCTGCAACTAGGGACTTTCCACTTTAACCAAATATTTTCTTTAACTTGCTTCTGTCAACACCTTATATTAATAAAAGTTATCTTCATACTCTTCTTTAGATTCCCCACCCCTAGCGCACGGAGTCCTGAACCACTTGAGGTCTGGAGCTGTCTGATTCATGAATAGCTGAATATTCAAAAAACTCTTTAAAATGTTAATGTCTCAAAGATTATCTTTTAATGTCATTATAAGCCATTGTGATTACTTAAGAAGGAAATGAAAAATAGAAAGAAATTAGCTGGACAACAAAATATATACAGAAAAAATTAGCTGGGCATGGTGGCGCATGCCTGTAGTCCCACCTACTTGGGAGGCTGAGGCAGGAGGATTGGTTGAGCCCAGGAGTTTGAGGTTGCTGTGAGCTAGGCTGACACCACAGCACTCTAGCCCAGGCAACAGAGCAAGACTCTGTCTCAAAAAAAAAAAAAGAGATAAAACTATTTTTACTCTTTCAATTTATGAGTTATTGTTTTCCAGTACCTGCTAAGTTGTTAGGACACAAATACTTATTATTTGGACCTAATATCTTACTGTATGGACTTGCTAAGTCTTTCTTTTAGCCTAGGAGCACCATGAAAAAAAATTGCTGAGACTCTAAGGGTACCTTGAATGGAGAATGTTTGGGATTCTCTGTTCTAGAATGTCTGTACCCCACTTCTAGCAATAATTATAAGTTATTTAAAGGCAGGAGCCATCTTACACTGGTCAATACTTCGGTCTTCCGTCAGGATGATACTTGGCTTGCTTTAGAGACTTTTTAGTACTTTTATTAACAATTTACAATAAAAAACTGAATGAACCTGGCCATGAGAAGCCCTTCAAGATCCACAGTGGTGCAGTGAGGTGGGAGTGATTACAGGGAGAACTAACTCACAGGTCCCGTCAGCTGGGGGTCAGAGATGTGCACAGTACCTTCTTGACCTTGAGAATAAATATAATTTTCTGAGCTCCGATGCAAAGCAAAATAATCAACTGCCCCTTAAACGGTTTTTGCACACAAATGAAGATCGATCTAGGAGCCTTCTTTGCCCAAGAGGTTGAGGTTCTGTTGTATGGAAGCTTGAATCTATTATCATGTCACCAATTTGGACTGTTCTTTTCAGTCTCAAAAGGCAGACGCACACCTCCAGAAGGAAGAGGCCCTCAGGTCACAGAGGAGGGTCAGAGCTGGTGGCAGCAGCAAAGTTAAAGTTCCAGCCCCCTGGGGTATTGCACAGTTGGAGGCTGCCATTAGGAGTTGCAGACCTGTCTTCTGCTATCTGCTGACCGACCAGGAGAGCGTAGATAACCTGGTTGCTTAGCAACTGCTGCAACCTGACGCCAGGGGAGAGCAGAGGAGGTGTGTGTCGGGTGTGCGGAGGACAGTCTAATCTCGGGCACATGCCAGTCATCTGTGTGGATACCTCAAGATAGGACAGACAGGAGAGATTCCACCTGCTCCCACAGGGTTCCGGTCCTAATAAACTACAAGACATTATCGGCAACCCGAAAGTGCCACCAGAAACCATGTGCAACAGTTCATGGAACTGCTGTTCCAAATTGGCAAGTACTGATGGTGTGGGAGGGAGGGAGCCTCCGTTAAAGATCAATGAATCTGTAACAAGCAATGGTTGCTGTTCTGCTGGAGCTGGGGATGGGAACGTAGTGATGTAGGGTCCAAAAAGAACTCTGATCCTGCATTTCTGAGAGGCGAGGGAAGGAAATCACAGGATCCTTGTTCTGCTTTCTCAGTGCCTCAAGATGAGCCAGCCACCAAGGGTTTTGTGAGTAGAAATGGCCCAATTACTAGCTCACTGAACAACTGGGTGCCTTTAGTATACAGGCCAATTTCTATTGGGGGACTAAATGTAAATATTAAATACAGTGTAAGTGAGGTATAGACATGCACAGTAACTAACACAAAGCTACCTGCCTTCTTCAAGGTCTTAAAGCCTAAAGAATGTATTCCACGGAAGTTAAAGCACTTACAGAGTATAATAACAGTAAATACTAATTTATATAAAGCCACTAATGACTTCCCCCTCAGTCCTTCCTCTCTCCACTGCACAGAAAAAGCATTCAGGTCTATGCAACTCACTTCTTTAGATTTCCCTTCACTTCCTTTCCCTTCAAACACCAGCTTATCTTATCAGTTGCCCCAGGCCAGGGAGTTTGGGCAATTACCCTCACTTTTTCAAACAACAGCCTCAGCACACATGATCCTCTGTTCCCCTTTGTTTTCCCAGACCCTAAAGGATCATGATGCTAAAATTCCCAGGGAGCCCCCAAATTCCCTGTCAGGCCCCAACCCCTCCCCCCCCACACACACACACATGCAAGCACGCAAGCAAACCTACACGTGGACACACACCCCGTGAAGGAGCAGTGCTAAAGCCATCACCTAAAAAACTGACTCCAGGTAGCACCTGGCCCTACTACAAGGGAATCTTGCCCACCTCGTGGGCATGTGGCTGTCCTTGCCAGCCACAGTCAGCAGAAGTGCCATTCACCGGGACAGGCGGGCAGGCTGGGGTTCGGGACAGAATCCACTCAGCCATCATCCACTCCTGCAGCCGTGAGCAGCAGCCCCCCACGGAGCTCTGCTTCCCAAAACCCCGCATCCTGCAGCTCTGCCTGGTGGCTCACCTCCACATACTTCTTTACTTTTAGAGGCTGAGTAATCAGCCTATGTGGGCATGGGGCGGATGACAGGATTGCCATGGCCCAGTCCCAACTCTGCCATGATCTGTGTGGCCTTGGGTTCCATTTCCTCATCTGCAAAGCGAGGAGATGGGGCTACAGCAGCTGTCCTGAAGTGTTTCTGAGGAACACTGGCCCAACGGGCTGTTCATGCCACCCATGAAAAACAGAATCTAGGGTCAAGACGTTTGGGACGTGCTTGTTAAAAATGTGGAAAAGTTTCAATTCTGTGTTCCATCCCCATAAGCAGCCTCTATCTCATGTCTCACGGGCCCAGAATAGAGGACTACACCTGCCAATGTCACCCTCACCTCCTACGTATGCTTCTGTGTGTTTCTGTTTTATGGTTTTGAGGCTATGGAACTGAAGGTGCAAGCAGCCGCTCCATAGGAAAAGGTTTCCCTAATCTAATACAGTATTTCTCTGAGCCCTTAGTGTTTACGTGAGCCTCTGAGGCCTCCACAACATGGAGCAATGCCCAAATTATGCAACCATTCCTTTTTATAGTAACAGGAACATTGGTGAGAGGAGGGAAGACAGTGTTTGGACTAGATGTTCTATAGGGTCCCTCCGAATGCAATACCCCATGATTTACAGTATCCATATAATGCCTTATTAACTAAACAGCCGATTTGCATTTGTTTGGGGCATATGGGAGCAGACAAGGGCTGGCAGGGCCTGAGGGGGCCCTGTCTATGGTCCCCCCAGCTGGCCCTGCAAATAGCCTCAAGGGAGAAGAGCACGCTGCTATCTTCTAGAATTCTGAGCTCTTCTAGAACTCCCAGCAGGTCTGGAAGCTATAGTTCAAGGAAGGTGGGGATGTGAAGGCACTTAGAACAAGTTGGGGCGCACATGCTACCCACCCCACATCATACCCACACCTTAAAGTCGAACGAGTAGAAGTGGTATATACAGTGAGACGCTCAGGAAAAACCTCAGCACCTGGGCACACAACCAGCTCGTTCCAAATTCAAACAGAGGTGCTTTTGCCAGCTGCTGATATGCAAGCAATTTTCTGAAGGTTTATACTGTGTCAATATTGTCTTTAAGAAACATCTAACACCCCTTCAAATCTGTCATCTATTAATCTACTCCAAATATTCAGGCACGCGCGCACACACACACACGGCCCACCTGTTTAGAAACTTTATCTTTGCCACTGCCCATCTTATGGCCTTTGAGACTTTCCCACGTTGACCATGATTTACCTCCCCACAAGGACACACTGTGTTTCCTCTGCTCCATCCTCAAGTTCAAAGGTTCAGCCTCCCCGTACATGTTCCCACCCTCACTCCTTTGCTCCCTGCTCTCCAGTCCCCATGTGCCACCCCACTCCAAGGTCCAACTTAAATCTCATGTCCTCTGGGACATCTTCTCTGAGGACCCCAAGCTTCAGGTATCTCTCCTCTCACGCTGGCTGCCTGCACCAGCTGTGACTTTCTAAGCCTTTACCATATAACAGGAATTCTTATGCTTTATCATTTAATATGAATTCTTAGTCATATTTTCCTGTGTAGTGCTGAAATCTCCAACCACTTAGGAACTCCATAACATTAAGCAGCCTCCCCCAAACTTTCTGGGCTTCCACTTATGTTTGGTTTATACAAAACAGGAATAATAATAGTATCTACCTCAAAAGATTACATGAGGCAATGCAGGCGAACTGCATGATGGCCATCTTCAATAAATCTTTGTTGCTTGAAGTTAACCCAATGAGGAAAGGAGGAAAGAAACCCAGAAGAGGAAAAGTTCTCAGGATAATTAAGTTTTTCAAGGCTATAACGGTTATTTCACAAAGGATGGTGAACTTTAGATTTTTTTTTTTTCTGTTTCTTTGAAGGCAAAAGTTGAGAAACGGATTTAAATTGCAGTAATCTTGGCTGGAACTGCCTGACAGTGCCAATGTAGATTCAGTAGAGAAATCTGACAAAGGACAAAGGTGGGGGGCCAGACAAAGGGCTTAGTCTGACCTCAAGGCTCTACCACTTATTTGGACAAGTAACTTAATCTTGCTAATCCTCAGTTTCCTCATCTGTAAAATGGGAATAAAAATGTGTCAACTTCAGTGGAGAGGTGAGAACCATCTCAAGAGCCTAGCACAGGGTCTGGAACACAGTAAGTGTTCATTCTAATGATGGTTGTGATGCTATTGTTACCAACAGATGCTGTGGAGTTTGATTCTTTCAAATGGTTGATAAACAGTTACTTTTAGTAGATACTTGGTGAACAGGCCTGCCCATGGCACATGGGAGAATACTTGAGGCTCTGAAATTTGTTAGACCACGGACCACTCTGGTGGGCACAATGATGTGGCTGACCATGTACACTGCCTACTTCCCCTTGCTTCAATAAGAACTGCTTCCAGGCCAGGTGCAGTGGCTCACACCTGTGATCCTAGCACTCTGGGAGGCCAAGGTGGGAGGATCACTTCAGCTCAGGAGTTTGAGACCGGCCTGAGCAAGAGTGAGACCCAGTCCGTCTCCACTGAACATAGAAAAAATTAGCCAGGTGTGGTGGTGTGCACCTGTAGTCCCAGCTACTTGGGAGGTTGAGGCAGGAAGATCACTTGAGCCCAGGAGTTTGAGGTTGCTGTGAGCTAGGCTGATGCTGCAGCACTCTAGGCTGGGCAACAGAGCGAGACTCTATCTCAAAAAGAAACAAAAAACAAACAAAAAAAACCTGCTTCCTCTGGCAGCGTGTTTTGCACTTGGGTCTTCTTGGACAACTGACTCTTGTCATTTCAAGTTGGGGGAGAGGAAGACCAGCAGATAAGATGGGTGGACAGGAGCAAAGAAGTCAGGGAGATTTCCAGGGAAGAAAAAAAGCAGGAAGACAGGACAGAGGCTTTCTGTGGTCATGCCCCCGACTCTCCATGCTTGTAGAAAGACACCCCTGGGCCAGTCCAGAGAGACCCAGCAGGCCCAGTGGGGTCTCCATCCAGGGCGCTGTGCGGGGTCCCCCCAAAACGAAGTCTCCTCCCTCTCTCATGTCTCAAGTCTGGCGACACCAACACTTACTGAAGGGCTTCTTTTTTTTTTTTTTTTTTTTTTTGAGACAGAGTCTCACTTTATTGCCCAGGCTAGAGTGAGTGCCATGGCGTCAGCCTAGCTCACAGCAACCTCAAACTCCTGGGCTCAAGCAATCCTGCTGCCTCAGCCTCCCAAGCAACTGGGACTACAGGCATGTGCCACCATGCCCGGCTAATTTTTTTCTATATAAATTAGCTGGCCAATTAATTTCTTTCTGTTTATAGTAGAGATGGGGTCTCGCTCTTGCTCAGGCTGGTCTCGAACTCCTGAGCTCAAAGGATCCGCCCACCTCGGCCTCCCAGAGAGCTAGGATTACAGGCTTGAGCCACCAAGCCCGGCCTGAAGGGCTTCTTTTTAATAATACCAACCACTGCTTGAGTTTTCAAAATTTTTTAAAAAATTGATTTAAGAAGACAACTTTTTTTTTTTTTTTTTGGTGGGGGAATTTTTACCTATTCGATTGATTTGGATTCTGCAATATAGCACATTATTTTCCTTGGCCAATTTCTTAAAGAAATAATTTATAGGTTATTTTGCTACCTAGCTGATAAATAGACTGTTTTTTAAAAAGATTTATCTTGTAATTAGTCATAAATTATCTTTTTCATGATTTTATGTAAAATGTGTATTTCACATAAAAAAAATGAGTAAGTTCTTCGTGCATGATACGGAAAGTTAGACAAAAAGGGGCACGATGCAGAACAACATGCGTGATCACTTGTATAGAAAGGAGAGCATAAGTAGATATTTGCTGGTATTTATGTAAACTATCTCTGGCAGGGAACACTGACGACTGGAAACACTGTCTGTCTCCAGGCAGGAGAACTGGAGGCACAGGGAGAAGGGTGGGAGAGGCTCTCAGCCCATCTGCTATTGACGCTTTGAATTTTGAACCAGGTGACTACATTACCAATTCAAAAGTAAGCAGATAGGCCGCCTGGTGGCTCACGCCTGTAATCCTAGCACTCTGGGAGGCCAAGACGGGCGGATTGCTTGAGGTCAGGAGTTCGAAACCAGCCTGAGCAAGAGAGAGACCCCCGTCTCTACTATAAATAGAAAGAAATTAATTGGCCAACTAATATATATAGAAAAAATTAGCCGGGCATGGTGGCACATGCCTGTAGTCCCAGCTACTTGGGAGGCTGAGGCAGCAGGATTGCTTGAGCCCAGGAGTTTGAGGTTGCTGTGAGCTAGGCTGACGCCACAGCACTCACTCTAGCCTGGGCAACAAAGCGAGACTATGCCTCAAAAAAAAAAAAAAAAAAAAAGTAAGCAGATAAAATTAGAATTTGTATTTAAAAAGGAAAATAAATGTCCTTTTGGTGGGAAGAGGGAGGCTAAGATCCAGGAGGGAGAGTCAGGCCACAGTAAACAAGGAGTGGCACATCCATCAGCATGACAGCCGTGGCCTTTGGCACAGCCCTCCCGAGACGCACTGGATCCTGGATCCGTGATAAAGAGCCTATAAACCACCCGATAAAACTCATACATCATTGCCTTGCCTCTGATAGGGGAATCTTGTTTTTCCTTTCTTATAATGCAATAGAGATTCACAAATTAGCCAGAAATTCAGATATTGCAATGTCACCACTGGTCGGGGTTTAGAGGTAGGACAGATGCCAGTCTGCCCCTTCCAGGCTGTGTAAGCTCAGATAAGGGAGTTAACCTCTCGGGGCTCTAGCTTCCTCATCAGTAAGATATGGACAGTCACGTCCTGATGGTCAAACACGGATAACGTATGTAAAGTGACCGGCTGCTGGTACGCACTCGTAAATGTCAGCCCCTTTCCACGTGAGAGAATGAGTGCAGAGGCCTCATGCGACCCCTGGTCTTTGTTCCTACCGAAGAAACTTCCTTGGCATAAATGCCACAGCCACCCCCATCCGCCACCAGAGTGAGTTCCCAGCCATGAGCAAGGAGAGCTGAGGCTTCCCCAGGGGTGCACCCAGGCTGTGCCAGCCCCGGTGGGTCTGGGGACACAGGAGCAATTCCAGATCCAGCTGGAATTTGTTCACTTACGGGCATCTGAGCCTGGGGTACACAGGGGGCAGGAATGTTATCCTCATGTGTCACTATCACCTGCCCTTTCCAAACTTGTAGCAGTGAGTTTTAGAATTTGGGAGCCTGGGCAACAGCATTTAAATGTTTCATTTGTTCATTTTTAATAACCATGTAATAAGTACCCATGAAGCCACCAGCCCACGTGCAAACTGAGCTGAGGAACAGTATCCATTCTGCTTCTGTGTAGCGTACTAGAAATCCTCCAAACAATTACAGCCACCATTCATTGAGTACCACTGTTGTCAGCTACAGTGCTAGATGCTTTTTCTTGGATCTTCCCTGCGGATTACTACTTCCATTTTATGGATGAGGACATGGAGGCTCACAGACAGTACATTTAACCTGCTCCAGGTCACAGAGCTAGCAACTGGGTCAGAATTTGCACTCAGGTTCCAGTGCCCACTTGCTTTCTGATGCACCTCTCAAAGTGAGCACCATGCTGAGCGAGAGAGCTACACCGACAGCACCATCACCTACAGGACAAGTGGCCCTTTCCTAGGAGTTGGTGCCAAAGTCTCCGCGTCCCCTGCTGTGGTCGGCTAATGTCAATGTCCTGATTCCCAGAACCTGCAAATGTTCCCATATATCATGGCAAGCGGGACTTTGCAGCTGTGGTTAAGGCTGGAGCGATGGGGAGATTATCCAGGTAGGCCCGATGTAATCACAAAGCTTCTTCTAGGAAGGAGGCAGGAGATCGCAATGGGCAACAAGAGATGTGCCATGGAAGCAAGAGGTTCGAGTGACTTGAGAAAGGAGTCATGAGCCAAGATATGTAGGCAATTGCTAAAAGCTGCAAAAGGCAAGGGCATGCATATACCCCTGAAGCTTCCAGAAGGAATGCATGCAGCCCTGCCAGTATGTTGAGTTTAGGATTCTCACCTCCAGAACTAGTAAGAGAATAATCTGAATTTTAAACCACTAAATCTGTGACAATCTGATGTAGCAGCAGGAGGAAACTCATACACTTGGGGATGTTTCATGTCAGAGGGAGGGACATTTACCTCTCAGGAGGGAGGCAGGGCTTCCTGAGTGGCAGCCATCACATGGCAAGTGACTTTCTTGAAGACCCACACCTCTGGAGCCGCAGAAAGCCCAGGTGTTGGAGAAAGTGGGGAGGAGCGGGGAGGGGACAAGGGCACCCATAACCTTCACTTGGGGAGCAGGAGCAGACCCACGCGGGGCCCCACAGAAGCCAGCCTTGCCTCTCCCCTGGAGGACAGCGGCCTGTTCTGAGAAATCGATCTGCAGCTTCACTTTTCACTTTCTCTTTCACAGGCCCTATATCATCTCTGGGGCAGCCTCTGCCATATCCTGAAAGGGTGGGGGCCCAGCCTTGTGTCATAAAACCCAGAGGCTGGACCGCAGGGGAGGACTGAGGGCCCTGCCACCACCTGGCATGGCAAACATTTGCCTCCATCTGTTCCACGTTAGAAGCCAACGCAAAACAGGACAGCAGCCTAGGGAACAGGACCTATATTTGGCCAAATACCAGTTCGGTCTCAGGAATCACGAGAAGACAGTGGCGTCCTGCAGTGGGTGTGTCAGGAATGACACATGGCCCATGTCGTCGTATCACTCTGGAGCATCCTTGCACTGGATGACAAGGGGGAGGGGAGGGCAGGCAAATGTTTTCAAATGAAACGTATTTTATATGAATATAAACACAGGCACATTTGGAACGGAAACAAATTTTGCATTGACTTTTATAAAAAGGGATTTCTGACTACAGGCCACATCCCCAGATACTCCCCGTGTCTCCCGAAGTACGCATTCCCTTTTCTCCGTCCGTGACAGACATCTCAGAGGAAAGTCTGAGAAGCTGGCCGTCTGGGAATTACAAGTGCTGGAGCCTCTGCAGCCGGTTTGAGTCTGGGCACTGCTGTTAGGAGTTACTGTATTACATTATGTGCTGTGTCAGTTACTGCTCTGGGCCTCAGTTTCCTCAGCTGCAAAATGGAAATGAGAACTCTTATGTCATAGGGTTGTTAAGATTACATGAGATCGAGTATGGATCGTACACGCCTTGCTCACGTTAGGCAGTTGCTACCATGCGAACAGCATGAACAGACACCTGCTTGGATCTGTGACAAGGCTCACTTCCTCAGCAAAGCCTGGGCTGGGTTGGGTGGGGATCAGGGAGATGCTTAGCTTTATACGAACGAGACCAGGTGGAACCTCCCTTCCAAGTGTATCCCTTTGGAACATTCCAAATCTTGATTAGGGTGGTTATATGGGTGTATATATTTATCGAAGCTCGATAAATTGTACAGGTACTGTCTGTACATTCCACTATGTAAATTTACCTCAATAAAAAATTGTTTCCCATGAAAATTGCCCCTCTGCCCTCAAACACCCACTTTGCATATTTAACCCAGAATGTCCGTGCCTGTGCACAAATGCAGCATCCAAGGAGCTCTCGCCGGGTGTCCAGTTTTAATTAATGGGCTTCTCTAGACTCAGAAAGGAGGCAAATATCAGGTCCCAGCAGTCCGGGGACAGAACGCAGCTATGCTGAGCAACAGGCACCTCACTGCCACCTGCTTAGCCTCCGGGGCTGCTCGGTAAATGGTGACTTCCCTCTCCTGCTGGTCAGGGCTCAGGCCTGCAGTGGCTGCCATGGGAGTAGCACCCCAGGACAGGAGCCCAGGAGGAACATCCAGGGGTCTGGGGCTGTTCTGAAGGCTCTCTATTGATGAAGATGCCGCAGACACCAGTGGATTCTACTTATTCTCGTTATTTCTTCTAGCGCAAACCATGAGCTAGTTACAGTAACACTGGGCATTGAAAAGGGAGGGACTACAGAACAGGAAGATTTTTAATCAAGTAAAATATACAGCCACCCTGAAGCCCAGCAATTCCACTCCTGGAAATTGACAAAAGTCTAATTTTGAAACCCAGAATAAATTTCTGTGATGTCTAAAATATTGACTGTCATTTTAACGCACAGAGAACATTACTGGAAAAGACTTTATAAGATATTCTAAGAAGGGGAACCATTTAAGGGGTTTCAAGGGTACAAGACTGATCTAGGCTCAGCCCACTCTTGTACTAGGAAGTCACAAAGTCATAGATTCATCAAATAGGCATCTAGTCCGGCCCCTTCTTAAAATTGAGGGAAATTGCAGCCAGCCAGCAAGACTGAGGGACTTGCCCAAGCTTCCTGCCTTTCATAAGATTCTTGTAAGGGTCAAATGAGACAATGTGTATGATGAAACTTTGTAAATCCTTTAGATTACTACTGTGGTATCCAAAATACAAAGGCTCGAACCTCAGTTCTGCCACTTTCTTGCTGTGGCCCAGTGAGTGGCTTATTTCCCTGAGCCTCAATGAAAATGAAGACAACACCAACCTCATAGAGTTGTTACAGGAACTGAGGCGACACTATCCCAGCATTTCCCAGGATAGGAACTCGGTGTGAGTTAACTGTTAGGCACATTCTCAGTAAAAGAACATGCAAACTAGACAGTGGAGACTGCATGTCACTTGGGTGCAAAATTTAAAATAATGTCATTTCAAGACTTAAAGAGGAAATTCCAATTTACAAAGCCTAGTTTGAGTTACCTGCAATGAGTAATTTTCATGGGATCTAACAGTGTCAAACAGTTCATTGTAAGGTTTTACAGGTCCCAAGAGTAGAATGCTAGAGTCCTTTGGCCCAAATTCCACAATTATGGAGTACCTGATGTTTAATTTGAATTTAAATGCCTTTTGAATTTAAATGCCTTTATATAGGGCACCTCTTTCTAGTGCACCACAAGCCCCACCATTCCCTGTTGTCTATCCACAAGCCTATCTCACTTTACATCATTCCCTGGTCCCTGAAGGTGATTAAGTTTTTAGATTCTATCTCAAATGCTAGGAAACCTATTTGCTGGTTATCCAACTTCCTTCTTACAAAGGTTTGGAGAGCCTCTTCTATTAAGACTTTTCGGCCGGGCGAGGTGGCTCAAGCCTGTAATCCTAGCTCTCTGGGAGGCCGAGGTGGGCGGATCATTTGAGCTCAGGAGTTCAAGACCGGCCTGAGCAAGAGCGAGACCCCATCTCTACTATAGATAGAAAGAAATTAATTGGCCAACTAATATATATAGAAAAAATTAGCCGGGCATGGTGGCGCATGCCTGTAGTCCCAGCTACTTGGGAGGCTGAGGCAGCAGGATTGCTTGAGCCCAGGAGTTTGAGGTTGCTGTGAGCTAGGCTGACGCCACGGCACTCACTCTAGCCTGGGCAATAAAGTGAAACTCTGTCTCAAAAAAAAAAAAAAAAAAAAGACTTTTCAAGTTTTGGAAGGTTTTTAAAAGTTCTTTTTCAATAAATTAAAAAAGGAAAGCTCTATGATATTTTATTTTCCTGAGCTGAATTATCCTTTTACTGGGAAAGCACCAAGATCACATTCTTCAAAATTACTGGAATTTTGTTTGCCTCAGGCTCTACTATATTTTAAAAGGTAACAAAGACCAGTACTGTCCCAATAGAAGTATAATGCAAGCTACAAATGCAAGCCACATGTATAATTCTAAATTTTCTAATATCTACATTAAAGGGAAAAAGCCAAATGAAATTAATTTTAATAATTTATTTTCTTTAACCCAATATATCCAAACTTTTATTAATATATAATCAGTATTAACATTTGAAATATTTTATATTTGTCTTTTGAACTAGGTCTTTGACATCCATTGTATATTTTACACTTTCAGCACATCTCAGTTTGAACTGGCTTGTGTTCACAGCCAATTTGTGGCTGCTGATTCTTGAACTGGACAGCACAGATTTAAGACAACCAGTGATAAACCATGCAATACAAGACCTTGAAAGAAGATGTGAAGTTAAACAAGAAAAGAACATCTACGTTAGAGAGTATGTAAGTGGCAAATTCCAAGGCTTTTGTGATCAAGGTGGTGACAATGATTATGGCAAAGCTTGAGATGAAATGAAACTCAGATCATACTATTCCAGCATGGAGGGGGAGGACAGGATATTCAGGGCTTCTATTTTTGCTGTTGTTTCTCCTTCTGTCTTTCCTGCTTTGTGTGTATTGGGGTAGGATAGTGGAGGGTTGAAGACAAAGTGAACAAAGAAGCACAGAGGAGGAGCTGAGAGATCACCATTCCTAATATATATTAATAACCTTCAGCTGACCCCAACTCATCGTGGCCTGAGGGGTTCCAGGGCCAGGAGCCTGGGAACACTGGTGAGGATTTTTCCTGTCAGTCCTGGCCCTTCCTCCAACTTCTGAGGCAGCATTCTCTATCTTCAATAAACAGGCCTCCTACCTCTGCTATTCGGGGAATATTATGTTCTCCCAACTGTGATATTTTGGGTCCTTCTGGCAGGAGGTGGGGATGGGCAGGAGTGGAGAGAGCTCACAAATGTTCTCTAAACAAGGAACCAGTAAAGTACAGACATCTGGCCCCAGGATTTTGCTGGCTCCAGGGACGTCACTGTAAACCCACTAACACTAATTGCTTTCACGTCTGCTCCCATTTCTAGTGGAAATAAAATGCCTCTCTGGCTAATGGAAAATGAAACGCCCGTTTGCTATTTGTTTACCGCATTATGTAAGAGGTCTCTGTACCACCACTCCTCCCCCAACCCCTGCCCCGAAACCCTCTGAAGGGCATCTTGCACAAAGCCTGGAGTGAGCTACATGTACAGGGCAACCAGGCTTCAGAAGATGAGCTTTTATTTGTGCTAGGACCATAGAACTCCTTAATCCTAGACTGAACGGATGGGAGGGGAAGGCAGAAAGAGGAGAGTGAGAATGAGAGTGTGAGAGGAGAGCATGAGAAGAGGATAGGGAGGAGAGGATGAGGAGAAGAGAAGAGAAGGAATCCTACTTGTTTTAAATTCATGCTTCCAGGAATATTTTGTGTCTCCTTACTTGACATTAAGTACAAAGATCTAGAGTAGCTCCGTGAACCTCAACGTTCACATTCAGTTTCCCTGACAAAAAAGGGAAAATACAGGTCCAGATGAAATTGAGGTTTAAGAAAATGGACTTTCAACCCAGTGGGCCTAATACAGTGGTCCTTTAAAATGTCTGACAGCAGGTGACTGGGAAGCCTTGACAGTCCTGTTCTAGTTGGCTACCTGTGTTTACCCTCATGTTGGTACTTATTACACAGTGTGGTAACAAGTGTAAAGACCCCTGGCTGTCCTTCCCTTACCCTCTCTCGGTGCTCCCCTTCTTCTCCAGCAACAGAACTATTCATTTCTAGCTGGATCTATGGTTGCCAAGAACAAAAACCACATTTCCCTGTCTCCCTTGCAACTGAGTGTGGCCATGTGACTAAGTTCTGGCCAATGGGGTTGAGTGGAAGTGCCGTGTAAACTTCCCATGGTACAACTCTCCATTTCCCCTTTTCCTGTGTGAATATGGTGAGGCCATATTGGGCTATGTTGGCAAAGACAATACTCTAGGGATGGTGGTGCAACAAGACAGAAAGTTGTGGATCACAGACACCGTGGAGCTACCATACTGATTACAGTGGGACTGCCATGTGAGAATGAAATTGTTATTTTGGATTTGAGTTATAGTAGTTGAAATTGTGTGCTTGGGATTTGTTGAAGAGCAGAAAGGAGGACACCTTTAAAATAGATGACCCCACCACTTGGCTTTCATGCTAGACAGTCAGCCTCTGGCTCTTCCTGCCTCTCTTACTGATGAAGAATCTTACATCCCTACTAGGTCCTGGGCTTCAGAGACTACATCTTCCTAATTGCCTTCTTTTGTCTCCACTTCCCTCTGTATGCTGCCTATTCCAGGCTGGACACAGAGCAGCACTCCTTGACTAGACCAGCTCAAGCACTTGGAATAAAGGATCATTAAAAGGAAGGCCCTTTGTCTTATTTCTTTGAAGTGCCTTTGAAACACCCTGTTACAAAGGCTGAGAAAATTGTCCAAGATGGCCAGGTTCAAAGGGCTTATCTTAGAATCAAAACCTTTTTCAAAGCAGAGATGGGGTTTTTGTGTAAACACCGCCTCTGCCCAGTTCTGAGGTTCAATGTAGCAAACTTGGGGGAAAATTAAGCTGAAACAGGATTCAACGGAATAGCTATTACAACAAGACTCAGGCAGATGGCTTTTCCTGAGTCACTACATTTCATAAGAAGAGAATTTCAAAGACAAACGCTTTGTTTAATGTAGATGGTGATGAAATAAATCGGGTGACTCCATCTCAACCACCCTCCTCCTCATACTTACCCAACCAGCTCTCAGATTGCCCAACCAAAGAGCAGAAGTTCACAGAATATCTCTTCTTGGGTCAGCTCCCAAAGGTGGGAGCATTTGGCTTTGTTCCCAAAAAAACTATAATCTGGCAAAAGTATTCGAGAAATGTGCTCTGCCCTACCACACACTGCAGAAGAGTGGCCAAGAGCCCTGTCAAAGTAGCATTTGTCTTCCCTCTGGAAAGTGTTTATGAACCCACACATTCCCTCTCTAGCTCAGGAAATAGCTGCTTGATCAGAACACAATTGAATGTGAACTTGGGCTAGGCTATAGCAGGCCGAGGTTAATTTCCTTTCCTGCTTAGGGCAAGACCCAGTTCCAATTGTCTTGCTTCGCCTAATTAAATTTTCTGCACAATATAGCAAGTGCCTTATCTTGCGTAGGGAGGCAAAAGCTTCCCTTTGTTCCTCCCTGTGGTTTCAAGTGGAAGTTTAATGAAGAGCACATTTTGCTGAAAAACAAAACAAAAAACCCTACACACATTAATTGCAAGGACAAAGTAGTTTTTCTACTGCTAATCTAGTAAAAATTTCTATTTGCTCAGTGAGGACCTGGCCGGGAGAAAAGATAAAGCAGCCATTTAAAGGCGCTCAGGTGAGCAGCTCAGGACCTGAAGGGAAGTAGGCCAGTGGGTTGAAATAAAATCCAGCCACAAGCAAACAAAAGATTTAATAAACAGGAGATAATCTGATGCCCAGCACAGCCCTCAGGCCCTCTACCCTCAGCAATTTCGGACTTGAAGGTATTCAGTGTTCACCTGGTTAACACGACTTAGTTAAGGAAATAGTTGGGCTGATGTATTTTTTTTTTTTTACTTCTATATTCCTCTATCTTGGAATGACTCTATTGTTTTAGAGAAATGACACGTGGTCATTTTTTTTTTTAAGTAAGTAACACCGACAAATCTGAAGAAGAAAATCAAACTAGCCTCCAAATCCCACCACCCATCAAGTGACCCTCATTAGGTTAGGTGACTGTAACTTACGTTACATCTTTACACACATATACAACTAGAAAGATGGATGGATTTATAATTTAAATGAAATATACCACACAGTTTCTTTAATAAAGAAGATTCCATTATTTGAACTTAATAGATAAGAAAGAAACTGAAATGAAATGGAATCTGCTGCATTTCTGAAATGATACAGATTTTCAGCTTTTTTAAGATTGGCAAGATTCTGAAGGCAGGGTCTACCCTCCAAGGCCAACTGAGCTAAATGACATCAGAAAAGTAGGTAACATAGGGAAATAAAGCCCCAAGCCCCGAGTGATTTGGAAACGTTTTCCTTGTTGCTCTGGAAAGATGCCTTGACTTCAGATAAGGACAGCAAGCCACTCTGGAATCTTTGTTCTGGGCGCCCAGAGCCCCGGCTCTAGCAATGCGACTGCCTTGCTCCTGTATGTGGATGGGTCAGTCTGACCTTTTCAGGAAGGAGCATCTACCTAGGGCTTGGTAAATCCCGACAACAGTGAAAGTTGAAAAGAAGGGGCATTCATCACCCAATATGCTGGCAAGAGAAGAGTGGAGAAGCATTTGAAAGCTCAGGATCAATGTCATGGGTCTCCCAGGATAGACCAAGGTAGGTCTGATCAGTTTAGATAGAAGAAAAAAAGAAGAGAAAGAAGAAGGTGGTAGGTAGGGGAGAGAGACCTGACTTCCGACATTGACGCTAAGAACCAAAACCTTCCTTGCCCTCACACCTTCCTTACCCCCTCACCCTGAGCCTGGGTAAGGGAGGGCCACATAATTATTCAGACAGCGAAGCAGAGTTTAACCTAGTGGAGGCAGGGGGAGTGCTTTCAAAGCAATAATGAAGTCATGATTAGTACGGTAAAGCCTTAACCTCTCCCCCGGAAGAGCTTAGGTCCTGCAAACAGCCAGTGAGTTTGCAGACCGATGAGTACGTTGTCACCGCTTCCCGGGACAACTGAGACGGCCAGAAGAAGGGATGAGACACAGAAGGGAGGCTCCAGGCAAAGAGACACCTTAGAACACAGAGAGAAACAGAGATGATAGCTACGAAGACAGCAGCTTCCAAGCCCGGACTGAATCCAGCCCATGACTACTGGGCCTGCCTCCTTGAGGCAGGGAGGGTCAACTGTCCAGGGAGGGTCAACAAAGACATCAGCTGTCCATCTTCACCCAGTCGTAGCTTGCAGCCTGTTCTCCTCAGATCAGCAACAGACTGTCACCGGTAGGACCTTCTGCCAGTACGGCTGGCCCCACAGAGGAAGGCCTGTCACCCCAGCCTGCGGTGGCGCAAGTGTGAAAGAGTGCCCCCATATTTGCTTCTCTTCCACGAGGTGGGATTATCCCTTTATACAACCTGTTCATTGAAGGCATTTCCAGGGAGGAACCTGGGGAAAGCCTTTGCTGCAGAAGCTGCCTGGGGGGCTCAGAGCATGGGCTTGAGAATCAGACAGGCTGGGGCCAGGTCTAGCTCTGCTGCTTGCCAGCTGTTGGAGTCAAATTACTCAACTTCTTGTACCTCTGTTTCCTCATCTGTAAGGTGAGGGAAATAAGAGTAGCTATGTTGGACTGTTGCAGGGATTAAGGAAGATAATCCACAAAAGGGTTGAGAGCAGTTCCAGTCTTAAAGAGCGCCAATATTGGCCATGATGATCATGCTACCACTTAACGTAAGTGTTAGGGGATGCATTATGTCCCTCCAAAATTTATACGTTGAAGTCCAGGCCCCCAGTAGCTCGGAATGTGACTATAGTTGGAGACAGGTTCTTTACAGAGGTAGATTATGATGAGGTCATTATGGTGGGCCCTAATCCCATCTGATTAGTGTCCTTATGAGCAGAGGAGATGAGGACACAGACACACACAGAGGGATGACCCTGTGGGGACTTGGGAAGAAGATGGCCAACTACAAGCCAAGGAGAGGCCCTCAGAAGAAACCAATGCTGCTGATACCTTGATCTTGAACTTCCGGCCTCCAAAACTATGAGAAGATAAATTCCCGCTGTTCAAGCTGCCCAGTGTGTGCTACTGTGCTATGGCAGCCCCAGCAGACTAATACAGACAAAGGCTGGCTGTCATTTCAGCAGAGCTGATACTCAGCCAGTATGGAAGCAAAGCCAATGTCACTTCTGATCGGTGATATCAGCTATAAAATATTTCCAATATTTTTAACATCCATCCCTTGCCCCCACTGGAGTCAGTCTTATTCCAGAGGTGTGGTCCCTTGGGTGAGAGGATCGGCTGGCGCTACGGAAATCAGCAAGAACATGTCTACCTTCTGCTCCCCTCATCTTGCCTTCCCTGGCCGTCTGTGACTCAGTGTTCCCTGTCCGCTGTGCACTTTCCCTCCCCTCCTCGGAGCCCGAGTGCCATGATGGCCAAGCACAGGGAAGGGGTGGAGGGGGCTCCTCTGAGCACAGCCATCCCTGGGATCCTGTCTGCCTCAGAGAGTGTGTGCTTCTGAGGACTATGACAGGGTTGCTATGACAATAAGCACGATTGTGTTTGCTCAGCACCGTTCACAGTCTTTCGAGTGGACTTAGTGGCACATGCTGAATACATGAGAAGCCTAGAGAAATCTGAATGGGGAATGAAGTTTTGCCTGGACTGGTGCCCCGTCCCCTTGGCTCTGCCATCGAGGTAGCCTTTGCCAGCATGATCCCCCCAGAATGTCTGCACCCTAGACTTAGGCACCGCTGGTACATGATGTTCACTCTCTTTTTTCAGTGTTACTGGCCACGAAATTGGCAGGAGCTTTTGCTCCTTCACACTCTCTTGGGTAGCAGGAAGAAAGAGTGGAGGTGAGCGGTCAGTCTTAAAAATCTGCCTGGGCACCAGCACTAGGTTGAGCAGGCCACCCACTTGCGAGGGGCTGTTCAGCCTATCGTTGGCCTTCATTTTCTCTCAAGCCACCAAGGCACGTCAGCACAGCTAGCGTCTGCATGCACGGTGACAACTAATGAGGATGCCTTCCCTATCCAAAGGATAATCAAAAGAAGAGTTCTGATCTAAGAAAAACCAATCAAATCCCCTCTAATGGAAGGTCCCCACGGTGGCACTGGCTCCAGTAGGACAGGGAGCTCCCAGCTGGTTGTGGCGTAGCTCTGTACTCCCCTTGCCTAAGGTAAGCCAAGGGTGAGGTAGGCTGAAAAGAATGTCTGAGCATTCCTTGGCCAAAACGGGAAAAATGCGCCACTCTGAAGCCTGCGCTGACCCTTCCCCCTCCAAGGCTGCGCCAGCTACCACCCCTGGTCGGCCTGTGCTACTTTCTCAAACAAGCATGTATGCAAAGCAGCCCACCGCAAAGCCCAACAAACACCTGGCAGATAAGATAAGGCTCTAAGGCTCCACCAAGCAAAGTAGGTTCAATCTCAGAGATCGGTTTGGTTCTGCCCCTTGCACAGATTAATGGGAACAGCAGTCACCTTAGGAATTACACAGCACAAAGATGCCTGATATAAAGAGGCCAATATAGCATGCAGAAGATGGGCACGCCCCTAAAACTCTCCCAGAAATCAGTTTCTGGATTCTACAGAAATGATTTTCCATCTGCAGTACAGTTGCCAAAGCAAACTACATTTGTTCTAAAAAGAGCTAAGGGCTTGTTCATACCAGTCTAATGCAGGTTTTTATCTGCCGTTAGAAGGCTGCCACTTCAGTGGAGACTGTCCTGTTCCCTAATCAGACTAAGTGGCATTAAACCACTTCTAAGTACCCACCAACAAGCTAGGTGCCCCGGGGAAACTGGAGAAAAACAAAGCACGGGCCCCATTCCTAAGCATCTTGCCTTCTGGATGGGGAGAAAGAATGTGCATATTTGGAAATGACTCGAGATGGCAGTGCAGTCACACTGGATGGAGTGCCAGGCTTGTGACGCAGGCCTGGGAGCGCTATAAGGAGTCAGAAGGTTCCGCCAGCCCCACCACACATCCGAACAACTGAACAAAACTAGCCGGCAGAGGCTTCAGAGGCCAGGGAGCCAAGCTGCTTGACACACTTGGTAGCCCAGTGAATACAGCTGTCTCTGGCAGGACAGGAGCACAGCACGGAGTTGATGAGAGCAAGTCTCAGAGCCACTGTGCTTGGGTTCCATTCCTGGCCCGGCTACCTGGGCCCCCCACAGGGTCTCTGTGCCTCCACAGCCCCATCTGTGGAAGGGAGACCCGTGAACAGCACTCACATCATGGTGCTGCGGAAAGGACGTCAGCTTGGTGCCTGGCATGTGGGGAGTGCTCAGCAAACACTGGCTGTGATGATCCCGGGCCTGAACGTAAAGGGGTTGCCCTCAGTTTACAGCAGGAACCAGGATGTCCAGTCTGAGTGAAAGGACAGATTACGCAGCACAGCATAATTTACACGTTAAACTAGATTTTCTCGGGTGGTTGCAGGGGAGGCCTCCACTCCCATGGATGTGGCGTTAGTCAGAAGAGACTGTGACTCGAGGGAAAGGCCACTGGAAGCCCAACAAACAGAGACCGGTGCAGAGGGAGGCCTGCTTTTCCTGCCAGGAATCAGCAGCTCCCGTGTCCGAGTGGGGCATCGAATTAGGTGCTGAAGAGAAGGCCCGTCAGCTGTGAAGTCCCAGAACAGCCAGTGGCAGGACATGAGCCGGGTCGCTGCTGGCGGGATCTACTCCGCACCCTTCACTGCTATACCCACTTCCCTCCCGGCACGGTTGCCCGTCGTGGTGAGAACACCTCAAATATTCCTCATAGATGAGGCCCAAACACCCAATTTCTCATATCATCTTAAAGACAGTCCTCTCTCCACTTCTACCCTTTCCAGAACTTGAGCACACTGGTCTCCTCATAAGACAGTTCTAGAACATTCCTGACTATGGAAAACACGACCTTTCCTTGCCATCCAGTCTATCTGCCCTTCCATCCCCTGAGCACCCTCCAACCCCGACATCCCCTTTGAGGGAGGGTGTTATCTTTACGGAAATGAATGAGGAGTCACTGAGTCATCCCACCTCGTCCACCCACCTTGTCTGGACCACTCACACTCAGAACACAAACCAAAGTTCTCAGTAAGTAGGTGCCCCTGGGCACCAGCCAGCCCTGGGGGTAGCTGCAGATTCCGGAAGCCTTCCCACCCTTCATCTTTCCTCAAGGTGAGGCATCTGTCCACGTCCTGGATCAGAGGGGTTATCCGGGTTAACTTCCACAGGGCATCATTGACAGCAGACCTTCTACGGGTCTGGATTCACTTCTTTGATGTCCAGTTCTTCATCAGAGGAACATCTGTCCTGGCTGTGGAAACGGTTACCTGAGAGCACCAACACAAAGCACGCAGTGTTTGGCATATGACGGCCACCTGCCTAACCGACCATCAGCAATATTATCTATATGGTTATGAAGATCAGCATCTAGTTTTCTGTTCAACCATTCAACAGACATGGACTATGTTTTTCTAGCGTCACCATTGTGTCTGGCATAAGCGGTAACAGATAGACCTGGTCCCAACCCACATGGGATTTCTGGTCTAGTTGAGGGAACAGCCAGTCAGCAAGACAATAAAGAGAGGAACATCACTTTGGGTCATGGAAGGGCTACGAAGGAAACAAATGGAGTTTGTGACAGAGAATAACAGGAGGGAACTTACTTTAGACAGAGTGGTCAGGGAAGGCCTCTCTGAGGTGACAGTTGAGGTAAAACTGAAAGGATGAGAGGAAGCTAGCCACGCGGCGAGCTTGGCTTGACAGGTCCAAGAAACGGAAGGAAGTCAGTGTGGCTGGTGTGCTGTCAAGGAAGGGATGGTGTCCCTGCATGAGGGGGGAGGGGTGGGCAGGGGATGGCTCCGTAGGCCTTGGTAGAAGGTTTACATTTTATTCTGAGGGTAATGAGAAGTCTGCGAAAGGTTTTAATCAGGAGAAAGTCCCTCATATAGCTATATCACACTTCAATTATTCACAGTAAAAATGTATACTTATCCCTGTTGAGCACCCGCTATGTGCCAGGCTCTGGGCTGAAGACTGTACATGCATCTTGCGGGTGGGACTTGGCGGCCCTGGGCACTGGGGTGACGGAGATGGGGACAGAGGGAAGTGGACAGATTCGAGAAGCACATAAAAGATAGGAGGGCCATCAGGCTTTGCTGACAGAGTAAATGGGACCCAGGGCAGACCCTGGCTCAGACACTGCCACTGGCTTCTCAAACTATCCCACCATCCTCAGCCTCAGCCTCATTATCACCTCCCAGTCAGAATTACCATGTAGCCAAGAAGAAATCAATTACGCAGCTTCTTTATAAAGCACCCACTCTAAACACTGCATAGTGAGCAGTACATGCTAGGTTACTCTGTACTCTAAAGCTATGGTCCCCAACCCCGGGCCGAGGACCAGTACCCGTCCATGGCCTGTCAGGAAGTAGGCCGCACAGCAGGAGGTGTAGTGAAGTGAAAAGTGAAGCTTCGTCTGTATTAACACCCACTCTCCATCACTTGCATCACTGCATAAGCTCTGCCTCCTGTCAGATCAGCAGTGGCATTAGATTCTCATGGGAGCCCAAACCCTACTATAAACTGCGTATGTGAGGGATCTATGAGAATCTACTGCCTGACGATCTGGGGTAGAGCTGAGGCGGTGATGCTAGCACTGGGGAGCAGCTGCAAATACAGATCATCATTAGCAGAGAGATTTGACCACACAGTAAATGTAATGCACTTAAATCATCCGCAAACCATAATCCCTCGCCTCCGGGCATCCATGGAAAAATTGTCTTCCATGAAATTGGTCATCCAAGGTGCCAAAAAAGATTGGGGACCACTGCACTGGAGCACCCCAATATCCCATGCTTGGATACTTCTTTTTTTACCTACTTCCAATGCTTGAATCTAGAAACATTTTCCAAAAGAAACTGGCAATTGATGAATGGTCTAATCTGTTTAAGTTGCCTCCAAGGACAAAACCAGAGAATTAACCTAAAGCCCAGCCATCCACGTGCTGCTTACCAGTACAGCGGTGCCGCTGGCACAGACAGCATCACTGAGCACAGAGGGATCTCACTGCGTCACACTGCCTGTCAGGCCAAGACCCAGAACAATGTCAGGCTCAAAACAGCAACAAAACCCTGAGCCCAGGGACAGCTTCTCAGAAGTGGAGCAGGAAAAGAATTGCCGGAACATTAGTTCTTTCAACCCCAGCATGAATAATAATATCAGCTGCCACATCATGGTGGAAACAATAATGCATGTCTAGATTCAGAACCTGAACGGGTCTAACCCACCCCTTAGTGGGTCTAACCCACCCCTTAGTGTAGAGCACACACTCTCTTGTTTGAATAAGAATGTATTCTGGAAAACACAGGCCACATTCATCAACATCCAGATGAATTTCACAACAATATGCAGCAGTCGTAGTGAGAAAACAAAAACAAGGTGACGGGAGAAAGGGACTTTCTAAAGGTGAATGCCTTGGGTCTCTTAGGGAAGAACACGTTAACTTGTAGGTAAGAAGAGAAAAAGGTATCAGGCTTACCTGACCTGGCCTCAGCCCCAGACCTGGACTTGGCTTGTCATTTTTGGAAGCCAGCCATTCATCCACTCAGTAAAACCTTACACCAAAGCCACTGCAGGTGACAGGTAAGACTACAAATCATAACAAGATGGAGAAAGGATCAAAAAAAAAAACACTGAAGGCCAGAACTACAGGAAGTAGAGCCATCTCTTGGGTGGGCGATTGTCTTACTCTCATTAATTACTCTCCTGGGATGCAAAAATCCAACCCGGACATCTGCTCTGATTGACACATGGCTGATCAAACTATGTCCTTTGGTAGAACATTTAGCCCTCAGGGATGACTCCCCCTGCATGGGAGAAGTTTTGTTTTCTTACCTCAGCCTTCAATTTGCTCATCTTTACTTTAACCGAATGAATCGAGTCATGCAGCCTGGGAAAATAACGAATGGGGAGGTCTAAAAAGTGTGCATAGAAGCTTGCTCTGAATTTGAACCTGAGTCAGCACTTGAAGGAATCTCTTGAAGCCCAGAGTATTGGTTTCATCTGTCACCTCCGCTCCCTATTTCTTATTCATTCGCTTAGCTTAGAAACGTAAGATGTGAAAGCTGACAGGCACCTTAGAAATCAAACCTAGGACTCACGTTTTAAAGAGGAAGAAGAGGTCCCGGCAAGGATGAACAATTGTAGGCGCACACCTGGCCAACGGCAGAGCTGGAAGGAAAGCTAAGGTCTCCCTGGCCTGGCGAGGGTCTTCCTGCCACACTGGGAAATGTCTCTCAGCCCTTTTCATTAATACTATCAATAATGCAAAGCCCTAGAAGGAAGTCAAACAGGTGCCGGAGCCGACAGACATTTAACATGCATCCTGCCAATTGCCCATTCACCGTTTCCTGGTCAGACTGTGTAGTTTGGGAGCTCCAGCACGTGGTTCCTGGCTTTGTGTTTTTCCTGAAGTTCCCATCCAGCAGAAGGCTTGGCATGGAGGGAAAGAAGCAGATGGTCCCTGCTCAAGCCCGGGTTGTCATATTGTACTTCTACTGCATTTCCTGTTGACGAAAGAACTTGGAAAGGAAGATCCATGCCAATTTGAGAGATGAACATCTTTCCAGAAGGATATGGATGCAAGGATTATTAAAAACTATGATTGAGACCCGAAGGTCAAGATCCCAAAAAGAGAACAGACTATTTTAGAAATTCCTACTCTTCCCTGGGGGAGGGAAGGATGCCAGAGGCCCCTGAAGGCCAGAGCTCTCCTCCCCAGGGAGAAAGTGAAAGCAAATAGCATTGATCTCCCTACGGTGTTTGTTCCCAAGGGGGCCACCTCTCACTCTCCACAGACACCACCATCTTCTCTCCACTCCCGCCCACTGCTAAACCAGAGCCAGCTTTTCAAAACAGGGCACCAGATCTTGTCATCTCCCTGCTATCAACCGTCCGATGGCTTTGAATACAGTTGACACAGAACTCCAGGTAGCTCCTGTGGCTTTTGGGGCTCTCAGCGACCTCTCTCGCTCATTCCCTTCCAGCCCACGGGCTGCCTTGCTGTCGCAGAACCTGCGAACATGATCCCACCCCTTTTGTGCTTACTTTTGCTTCCACCTGAAGCCCACTGGCCCCAAATGTTCATGTCTCCCTCTCTTGCTTCCTGCAAATCTCTACTTAAATGTCCCATCTTCAGAGTGCCCTTCTCTGCCCACCCCGGGAAAGCTGACACCTCCCTCCCCCCGACCCTGCTACTCCCTACATACACCCTTCCCCCCCCATTGGCTGTTGGTCACTGCATTTATCACCCACTCAGGGGATGCAGTTGTGTCTTTAGTGCTTTTCTTCACCTCTCTAGAAGGTGTGTGAGCTCCAAGCAGGCAGGACATGGTCTATCTGTTTACGGCCCTGTCTCCCTCGAGTGACTGGGACAGTGGCTGGCACAGCAAAGGCACTCAGTCCATCCATGCTGGCTCACGTGGAACCAAATCCATGCCTTTTAGCTAGGTCTGGATGGAGAAAACACAATTCCCACTGGAAAACCCAAGCCTAGTTGGGCCCTCTGATTTCTTTGCACACACAGGTTTATTTCTGAATATATGTCCTCCTGTCTGTCCATGCAGCCCCATTTCTACAGGGTGACAATCACACCTCAAGGTACACGACATGGAGGCCTGGCAGGGGTGTGAGAACAAGGGAACAACAATCACATCCCAGAGGGAGAGGGCTTCCTACTCTCAGATCCCAAGCGTGGCCCAGATTCTCAGGCATCTTTCAGAAAAAGCCCGTCCCATTTGCTTGCTAGATATAAGCAGCTTGAGAGTGGAATGCTAAGCAGTTAAGAGCGGAAGAGCACAATGGAAAGATAAAATCTGTCACAAACCAAGATGGACCCCAGAGCCCTCCTGAAAACATCTGAACTCCCTGAGAACAAAGGCACGTGCTGTCCTTTTTCCAACGCAATGCTTAGATTTTGCATTTGATGGAAACCCAGTCTAGAGCTGCTGTCTTTTTTTCTAAGTCTCTAGAATAAGCTTTGCCAGGTATTTATCTTAAATTAATGAGACTTCTAGTTATACAGCAGGCAGATGTCTCTACTTCAACAAAGGACTGATTTTTCTGAGTCTTGGACAGGAAGTAGGCACAGGCACCCTCCTCCTTCATGTGGGAGTGTGATGTGGCATGAAAGCAAGTCTGCAATGTGTTTCGAAGGAGTTTTAAAAAATTCCAAGCCCAGTAATTGTACTTAGAAGAATCCACTCTAAACAGGATGTCATAAATCAGACAAAAACTTGTATGCACAGATATTCATCTAAGCACTATTTTAATAGAAAAAAAAATGGAATCAACCAAAAAGTCTACAAATAAGAAAGTAATGCATATAAAATTCTTCACCCAGTGCCTAGCACACAGTGAGTTTTCCAGAAGGGACAGCTACAACATTTTTATTTTGAGCAACTGAAGAAAGTATGGTACATCTATGATGGATAATTCTTGAAGCTTTTTTTCCCTACTGGTGTCATTACATGCATATAAAAATCTCAGTAAAAGAAAAACTTAAAAAATTATCCTTTTAGCAGGAGGTCGTATATCTACCTGTATTTGCAGGAAAAACCCCATCAATCTTTCTCTGCTACCCAACCTCTGTATTTGACAATTGCACAAAAGGCATATGCCACCCACCAGATGTTCTCTCCGCCCCCACCGCTGCCATCTTTATTAGCTTTCTCTCTGAGAGGCAGGTGAAAAAATAAAAATCATTCTGTAATTGAATCAGCGTTTTTTAGCATCTATTATGTTCTGAGGCCGGGCTAGGATGCACATCACAGGAGGGACTGTTCAGACTATTGGGGGGAAGCTCATCCTGTCTGAGGACTCTCTCTCTTGTGAGGGCCCAGAGGCTTTCCTGGGCAAGCCTCCCCCCAGGGCTGTTGATCAGACAGATACAGCCACCTATGACAGATAAAGCAATGGCTGGGCTCTTCCCCTGGATGCACCAATGGGCCCAAATCTGAAATCATGAGCTGGAATTCCTTTGTGGGGTAATATATCCAGAGCAGGAGGAAAATAAGTCAATGAGCTTTCAGAAAGCGAAGGATTGCTTGGGTCTCCTCCCCTTTTCACCTTTATGCACACAGAGGCACAAACACACATGCGCAAACACACACAATACACTAACACACAGACACACGAATACACAAACACAGATGCTCTTCCTTCCCCTAATCATGCTCTTTTCTAATTAAGGCTGTCATTTAATCCTTAGGTTCTGGTGACAAAAAAAAAAGAGCCAAGAAGCTCAAATGTACGATTTGCGACACTGTGACAACCCCAAATGGAGCCAGAAGCCCATGGAAAACATCCTGCCCAGCTCAGGAGGGAAAACCTGGCCGTGTAGCTGCAGAGAACAGTGGGGCTGAAAGGGGCTTGAGAGCTCATCCACCTGAACTGAGTGCCCCCAAGATGCTACGGAGAGTCTCCATTCCCTCCCCAGCTCCAACCCAGTCCCTCCCCAATAAACCTCTGTGCTATCGTCCCACGTCCCCACTCACTCGTGATCTATTCTAAATAATGCCTTGACAGGACAGAAGCAGACACTTCCCCAAAAGCGGAGATGCCTGTATGTCTACACTCCAGCCTTACACAAGCATGTCAGTAGCTGTTTCGGGTGTATGAGAGGAAGGAAAGAAATAAAGAAAAAAGAAATTAAGTGCCTTTTGATTCAGATCATTTCCATCTCTGTAGGAAGCCTGTGTTCACCCAGATACCAGTGGGCTGGTTCCTTTGTTTAAACAAAAGCTTTCCTGAAAGCTGCAGGGAACCAGAGGGCAGTAATTCTTAGGGAGAATTTTCTCTTAGTGAACTGGGAGGTGCCCTGGTGGGAATGCCTTGGCCTGGTTTAAGTCTGGAAACTGGGGAAGCAGGGTAGGCTTTGTGCGAAGGTGTGTGACTAGTGAGTTCACCCGAGGAACTATTTTAAATCCAGCGTCCTTTATTTGGCTAGTTCTCTAATTTGTTTTCAATACACATCCTCCAGGTAGGAGAGCATGCCTGGGAATAAACATGGTACTCACAGAGTGCTGAGTGCCTGAGGGTGCCAGAGACACCCCCTTGCAGCTGGTTTACTGAACACGTTTTTGAGAACAAACCATGCAAATGCCTTTGAAAGCCTGTTTCTCTTCCAAAAGAGGATAATGGAATGAAACCCCAGACAGCTTTATATTTGAGAATAAACAGAGACTTACAATGGTTTGACTTAATGAGATTTCAACTTAAGGTGGGTTTATTGGGACGTTAACCCCACCTTAAGTTGAGGAGCATCTGCATAAGCTGCCTGACATCGTACCTGGCACACAGACGGCAACAGAGAAAACCAGAACACCCCGCTCCAGCATTCCGTTGAGACCAGATTCCCAACAACAGCTGAAACTCATACACAATTACAGTGACACAGACACTCCTGGGAAATATAGTTGGTCTGTTCATTGAGCACTCGTATAGCAAAGCGCAAGGCAAGCCACTCTCCGTAAGTGTCACATGTCGTCCTGAGAATGTGGCCAGGCCCACTTTAGCATACAGAGGAGCAGAAGGATGCTGAGGATGCCCAGTCATTGAGCCAAGGTCACTCAGCAAGTACAGAGCAGAGCTGGGGCTGGGCCCTCTGTGATCCAGGACGCATGTTCTTCCCATAAAATTACACTGCTGCTCTTGAAGGAGCTTCTTAAAGTATCTCCGAGATGGGTGTTCCTTAGAGGTTCTTTTTGACCTACCTCCCACCCAAAGCAGGAACATCCCCAGCAGGTGCTCATTCAGCCTTTCCTTAAATAATTGTAGTGACAATAGGCTCAGAGAGTCACCACTCCATCGCTGAGCTGAGATCCAGTGGCCAAAAGTTCTGCCAGTACACTGGGTGGAAGGCTGTCCCCATATACCTTTGATCCACTGGTTCTAGGTGTGCTCACTTCTGTAACAGACTTGGCAAGTGTAAGAAAGGTGCTGATGCTGACAGTGGTGACATCAGTGCTCACCCCAAATCCCCTTTACATGGAGAAGCCATATGTCAAGGGGCATCCTTTCAAACCTAACACCCCACCATGTACACACTGGCTCTATGTGGATGTGGACAAGAGAGAGACTTAAAATACTTATGGCATCCTAATGATGGAATATCATGAAACTACTAAAATCAGGTGTCAAAGAATACTGCCTACCATGTGAAATACATACATACTGCTAATGAGAAAATTGGAAAAGCAGTATAATCATTTAAAAAAATTATATTCATATAAAAATGTATAGAAAGAAATGCAAAAAAATGAATAGTGGTTAATCTTGATAGAATGTTTTTTAAAATGTCTTCCTTTATATTTTTGCATCACTTTGGAATTTTACAATGGTTTAAAAAAAATTCTTTTTGCAATTATCCATCTAATCTAGAGAACCACCCCACCCATGAAAGTACAACCATAGAATTATAACGGTAATAACAGTAACTGTAACTGCTCTAAAATTCATATTGTACTTAGTATATGTCAAGGACCCCAGGGCCACTGCCTGTCCCCTAAGAGCCTGGGGAGTTGCCTCTGCCCCCGGGAAGGTGAGCCGCTCCCCCACTGGTGTTCGGCAGGCACCCAGGGCGGGGCGGGCACAGGAAGAGTCCGGGGCAGGCGGAAGGAACAATGCCCTGGGGACCCTGAGCAGAGGTCTGCTCGGCGGATAAGGCAATCCCTGAGCAAGGGACAACTGGTAGCTTACAAGCAGAATGGGGACTAGGAACTAAGCTAGGACAGAGGGCAGGGAGCCCTTTGCCAAATGTCTCCAGTTCTCCCCAGCTTTGTCCTGCTCTGGGAACGGCTGGTAGTGTCCAGTGGGGAAAGAACGTGGCCCTGGTGCCAGAAGGCTAGGGTTTGCGTCTCAGCCCTTTCTCTCACCGTCTGTGTCTTGGGGCAGGTTACTTAACTTCTCCGGGCCTCAGTTGTCTCCTCTGAAAGCAGGAATATAATAATACTGTCTCACGGTTGCTGTGATGAGAAAAAGCACAGCAAATCGTTTTTTTTTTATAAACCGTAAGGGAGTTGGCAGTGGCCCCGGAGTGCGTGACAGGAACTCCCAGCACAAAACTGAAGAGACAGAGGATCGCAGTACACTGAGTTTTTTCAGTTTGATGGAGTCATCTTGAAATCACATTCGTCAAGGTCATACGGAGTCTTCCCAAAACCGAAGGCCGTGAATATTTTGTACACCTCAGCCTTTGAGGACAGGATGTCCATGCAGAAGGCTTGACCTTCAGAAAATCCATTAACTGCAAAAATCCAAATTGACAAAAATCTAGTTGGCTCAAGTGGGACAGTAAATGTGAGAGAACTGTGAAGAGTTCACAATGATAAAAAAGGACTGTTTGTAGTGAACTTTTCTGATGTCTTTTGGAATTCAATTTCTGTAAGTTTCAGATGCCTGCATCTCATAAATATAACCATCCCGCGTGGTAATGCAGGGAGATTTATTTATCCCACTGACTGCTCTGCCTGGAGCTTCCTTGGACTTGAGCAGAGAGAATTCCTGGCTCCCTTGGAGGCACCTCTTCAGCCTCTAAGGGATGGTTAACAAGCGCCAGGACACCAGACTGAGCCTCATGACATTGAGGCCACCAGGCATGGTAAGGAATTACTAAACTTTGAGGTCAACTCTGCCAAAAGAGAAAAAATGACAACTCCCAGCAGAAAGGTATTGATTGCTTCCTTTTCAGACACCTTCTAGCCTGGCAGAGCACAAAGGCCTGACAGTGCCCCACAAGCCGCCTGACAGTGCACAGCACAAGCCGCCGCGTTCAAAGACTCCCGAGACTGAGCATCCGGGCACCACAGAGACAGAAAAGCCCAGATGGAAACACGCTGCCTTTTCTACCAGCCACGTTTGAATTCTGAACTTATTTTCCTCTTAGTGTTAGAAAAGGAAAGCCCACCCACTTGTGGTCTCTCTGCAGTGTCTTTGGAAGGCTGGGTCCTTTCTATGTCACTCAGGCCCACGCTGAACTTCCCCTGCTTTTGACAAGATGTCAGCCTTCGTCAGCCCAGAGTGACACTGCTCGCCATGCAGTGTGAAAACCGGGGGGCTGGGGAGGAAGTGGGGAGGGTGTGCAAGCTGGAGGGGCGGAGGTGCCACCTACAGCCCTCGCAGCCAGCAGTGGAAATGCAAACTTGACACTTCCATTTTCCCATCTCCTTCTGACCTGGGCACCCAGCGTGACTGCGCTGGCTTTTCGTTTCCACTACCTTCTGTACCCAGGGCATTAAAGACGGCTCTGAGAACATTAACGACAACAAAAAAAAGGCTCAAGGTTTTAAATCATAAAGCCCTGGGAAAATTCAACAGTGTTTGTCTCCAGCTCCTCAACTTTAGGTACCAAAAGCCTTCGCTGAGGGAGTCGCCAGTCCCCTCCGGGAAGCACACTTTGTCACTTTGTCTCAACGCCACAGCCTGGCTGGCAGCTGAAAGAGCTCCCTGTGGTCCTCCTTCAGGAGCAAAGGACTTTCTGATCATCCAGTAATTCTAATAATAAGGTCCACCAAGTATCGTAAGATGCATAGCTTCCTGCCTGCCTTTCCTCTGACCTAGTTAAAAAGTACCGTGCTGGACATACGTCTTGCTGACCACATGAAAAGTGGGAATAAATATCTTCATGGGTACCAAAGCCCCCGAATGTGTAGCTAGCTTGCCAGAGACTCAGACAAGACCCTAAGAATGTGAGCCCAGTTCATGTGTCTACGAAGACATTTCCCAGGTGGCTCCCACATGACACAAGGAGGAAAGACTCCAGCAGAAATCAAGGTGCAGGTGGGGCCATCAGTTCCATGAAAGTATGAAAACTGGGAGTGTCCCCCTGTGGGCCAACAGGCCTTGGCTGGCCACAGCACACCTTCCTGTCACCCACCTCACCCATGTAGCAAAACAACACGCCGGGCCGCAGGGAGGAGCCAGGTCCCTTTGTGGCAGGCGCTGGCTCTGTTGACGGGCTGTGTGGCTCTAACACGAAATAGTAGCTGCCCTTATGAATTGGGTGAACATACTATCCACAGACCATCAACCAGAACATTATGCCAGCTTGCTGTTGTTTCAAGAACTTCCAAGTGCCTATTTAATGCAAAGACCACAGGAGGGTTTCAGAGACTCTGAGGGGGTGGGTTCCATGGTCCTCGCAGGCAGAAAGGTTAGGTTTCCTGCTGCCTAAGAACTAAGAGTCCATCAGGAGCTGCTGATGTAATAAAGCTTGGCCAGAACGGTAGTCAGGTGGCGGCCTGGGCTTCTGGGCATGGGCCAGACGCTGGGGCTCTGAGAAACAGCTCTTTGCCCAGGGCTGTCTGGAAGAACCAGACCAGGGCACGACACAATAGCGTGTCAGGAAATTGACTGAGTGGGTTGGCAAAGGGAGGGCATCTTTCTTAAAATAGAAGAAGAAATACAGTGCATCATATGTAATGAGTGAGGTATTGTTTTGTAAAACTTTTAAGTTTGAGATTTCTGTATGTGTGAATATTATAGACATATATAATAGACGCATGATCATACAAATATTATACAGATATACTGTTATACATATATATTGGGGTGGCAGACTGTATTCTTCAAAAGTGATCATACTACTTCTTGTCTCACATATTCTTCTAGAACCTTGCCACTTCCTGATGAAGAGGTGGAATCTATGCCTCTCCTCTTGAATTTGGGCGGGGCTTTGTGACTGGCTTAATGACAACATACGCAGTGACAATGGCGCTATGTGACTTCCGAGGGTTGGTTATAAAAGGTGATTTACAGCTTCGCAGTAGTTTGCACTTTCTCTAGGGATGCTTCCTTTTGAAAGCCAGCTACCATGCGGTGAGGAAGCCCAAGCCACACACAGCATGGGCTACTGGCCACCAAGAATAAACACAGGAAGGGACTGGCCACACTGCTGTCCACATTCCTGCTGCTCCCATTACAGGGCTCTCCTAGGGACGGGCAGATTGTGTACGATGGGGAAGACCCAGCAATGAAAGGAAATTAAAGAAGCTCTCGGAGCCCACCTACTGCAGGATTAGTGGGGCAGCAGCCCCCAGTACGACCCCCAGCCAGTGGTGTGAGTCTTAGGAGTGCCTGCCCTGTCTCCTCCTCTTTCTGGGCTCAATTCCAAACTCCACCACCCCTACCTCCTTCTGCTCCTCCAAACAGGACCCCTCACTCCCACCAGGAAACCCTCCCTGAGGGCTCTCAATCTCAAACTTTTCACGTAACCCTCACTTCACCCTTTCTATCATCCAGTCATTGTGCTAATAATACCTTGTATGTGCTTCACTTCATTTAATATTCACAGCCCTATTTATACTTCAGGAAACTGAGGCAGGGAGAAAGAGGTAAAGACATCTGTCTGGGGTCAAACAGCTAGTAAGCTTGGGGTTGGGACTGAACCAGGGCAGTGTCCTTTTGCATTGCTCGTTTTGAATCACTGTGCTATATTCTGCAAAGACAAGTGAGTTGGAGAAGGGAAACCGAAATCCGTGGGCCTGAGGGCAGTGATGGTGACAAAGACGGTAGCACCTGCTCTGCCACAGTCTGTGCTGGGTGCTATATTGTCATGGGTTCTAAACCATGGTTTCTTCACCACTATAAACAAGTAAGGATTATCATTACTGCCCATTTTGCAGATGAGAAAACTGAGGCTCAGAAACAATGAGCAATTATTCCAAGGACACGTAGAGTCCAGACTCAACCCCAGACCTCCGATTCTTTCCACTCTGCATTCATATTCTCTCATCACCCAAAGGAGTATGAGGGTCCTACCCTGTCTTGACTAGCTACACTTTCACATGGGCATGTTCAACTTTCATTTTCTCTGTGCTCTTTCTTTAAAGTCACACGTCCCAGCCCCGTCTCCTGCCTTCCTCCAGGCTGCCATGCCTCTAAATCACAAGGGGGTGGGTCAGTAGCATTCCTATATGCCAACAACAGTCAAACTGAGAACCAAATCGAAGATTCAATACCTTTCGCAATAGCAATAAAGAAAATAAAATGCCTAGGAACATATTTAACTAAGGAATTGAAAGGCCTCTACAGGGAGAACTATGAAACACTGAGGAAGGAAATACCAGAGGATGTAAACAGGTGGAAAACTATACCATGCTCGAGGGTCAGTAGAATCAACGTTAAAATGTCTATACTACCCAAAGTGATCTATAGATGCATACAATCCCTATTAAAATACCAACATCATTTTTCATAGATCTAGAAAAAATAATCCTATGCTTCATATGGAACCGGAGAACACCTCATATGGCAAAAGCAATCTTAAGCAAAAAGAACAAATTGGGAGATATTAATTTACTTCAGGCTATACTACAAGGCTATAGTAACTAAAACAGCATGGGGTACTGGCATAAGACCATATACCAATGGAACAGAACTGTGAACCCAGATATAAAACCATCCTCATACAGCCATCTAATCTTTGACAAAGCACACAAAAATATACACTAGGGAAAATAATCCTTATTCAATAAATGGTGCTGGGAAAATTGGATAGTCACATGTAAAAGACTGAAACAGGATCCGCACCTCCCACCTCCCACAAAAATCAACTCACGGTGGATAACAGACTTATGCCTAAGGCATGAAACTAAAAGAATTCTAGAAGAAAATGTTGGAAAATCTCTTACGGACATTGGCTTATGGAAAGAATTTTGTAAAGAAGACCCCAAGCCAATCACAACAACAACAAAAATAAATAAATGGTACCTGATCAAATTAAAAAGCTTCTGCACAGCCAAGGAGTGCACATCACAAGAGCAAACAAACAACCTACAGAATTGGAGAAAATATTCATCTGTTACATATCTGATAAAGGGCTGATAACTAGAATCTATATAGAACTTAAGAAAATCAGCAAGAAAAAATCAACCCCATTAAAAAGTAGCAAAGAACATGAACAAAAATTTTTCAGAAGACAGACTAATGGTCAAGAAACATATGAAAAAATGGTCAACATTTCTAATCATCAGGGAAATGCAAATCACAACCACAATGAGATATTACTTAACTTCAGTGAGAATGGCTTTTATCAAAAAGTTCCAAAACAATAAATGCTGGCATGGATGTGGAGAGCTAGGAACACTCATACACTGCTGGTGGGACTGCAAACTAGTACAACCTCTATGGAAAGTAATATGGAGATAACTAAAAGAGCTAAAAGTAGAACTACCATTTGGGATCCAGCAATCCCATTACTGGACATCTACCCAAAGGAAGAAAAGATATTCTATAAAAAAGATATTTACACTAGAATGTTTATAGCAGCACAATTCATAATTGCAAAGATGTGGAATCGACCCAAGTGCCCATCAATTCATGAGTGGATTAAGAAAATGTGGTATATGTATACCATGGAGTTCTTCTCAGCCACAAAAAAATGATGGTGATCTAGCACCTCTTGTATTATCCTGGATAGAGCTGGAGCCCATTCTACTAAGTGAAGTATCACAAGAATGGAAAAACAAGCACCCCATGTACTCACCATCAAATTGGTATTAATTGATCGACACTTATGTGCACATATAGTAGTAACATTCATCGGGTGTTGGGCGGGTGGGGGGGAGGAGGAGATGGGTATATCCACATCTAGTGGGTACAGTGCACACCGTCTGGGGCAGGGGTCCTCAAACTATGACCCACGGGCCACATGCGGCCCGCTGAGGACATTTATCCGGCCCGCTGGGTGTTTTTGCCACCGCTGCCTGTCCTGCTTAGCAGCCAACTCATCCTGGGCCCACAGTTCGCATGTGTGGAATGTGCCCTGCACTCTCCAACAGCCCTCCAACAGTCTGGGGGACAGTGAACTGGCCCCCTGTTTAAAAAGTTTGAGGATCCCTGGTCTGGGGGATGGACACGCTTGACTCAGGTGGGGCAAAGGCAATCTATGTAACCTGAACATTTGTATGTCTGTAATATACTGAAATTTAAAAATAATAATAACAATAATAATTAAACAAGGGGCTGAGGAGTAGCCCTACCCCATCCCAACCCTCTGCTGAAAGAGCCTTCCCTCTAGGTAATTCCCATGCTGGCCAATAGGGTCAAATGCCATTTGAGCTACAGAACTTGGTGGCACTTTTCTAACTAAAACACTGCTCCGTACGGCCCTACTCTACGCAGCATTACGCAAATTGTGTTTTAAGAATGAAGCTTTTCGTTATTATGGGAAATATCCCAAAGCAATATATTACCAAACACCTCAACACAAACCTGAATGACCACCTACATTTAGCTCCCAGGTTGCCACCAAGTGGGAAACATCACCAGCTAAGAACCTCTAATTCCTTTCCCCAAAGTGCCTCATTCTTTCACCTGCCTTCAAAACCCAAAGCTTGGCAGAAACAGCTGACCGTTCAGAGCCTGTGCTTCCAATGGCCTATTTCATGAAGAAAGCAACTCTCTCCACTCCCAATATGCAAAGTCCCCAAGACGAAGGCCACCTCCCGCAACAGCATCCTCCCTCTGTTCTCTCAGAGTAGCTCAGGGCAGAGGGGCTCCTTGCTCCTCAACGACTCAGCCCCAGCCTGGCCCACCCTGCACACCAGGTGCCTTCGGCCCCCGCTCTGAGCAGGCAAACATCAAAATAATAAGATACAGGTGCGACAGCATGGGGTAAGTCAAGAAACAGAAGACAGCCGTTGCCACACAACCAGCCACCAGATTTCTTCCTGGTTAAATGATGTTCTATTGCCACATCTACCAACGGTGACACTTCTGCTAAACTTCAAGGAGGGTAGAGTAAGAAAAGAAAGTAGCCCAGCCAGTCCCCTCATCCTCCTCTTATGAAGACACCCCGCTACATGCTTTCCCCTGTGGTTCCAGGCTGCCGCAGGCCTGTGCACACTCCGCCACGCCAGCAGGGGGCAGCATGGAGGACACTGCCTGGCTCTGCCTCCTGGGCGTCTTCCCTCCCCACAGCAGGGTGCGTCCCCACCACACCTGTGTCCACGTGGTAAGAGAAGGCAGAAAGCATCAACAAATAAAGCACTAGCTTGCCCCAACCCCACTTCCTGTCCTGTGTCTCTGGTTATAGCACGCTACCCACAGAGCGTCACTGGCTTGCATGCTCAAGTTTCTTAGAAGCATCCAGCATTTCTCACACAGCCCCAGTCTACACGACCCAGTCTACACGACCGTGTGGCTAAGCCACGGGCCTCTTGACTTAGGGTTTCTCAGCGGCAGCATGCACGGCATTTTGTGTCGGGTACACTTTTTGTTGCCGGGGGCTGAGTCCTGTGCACGTAGGATGCTTAGCAGCATCCCTGGCCTCTCCTCACTAGATGCTGACAGCTCCCCGACTGGGACAACCCAAAATGTCTCTAGACATTGACGAATGTTCCCCGGAGGACACAATATCCCGCCCGCTGAAGACCACTGGGTCGACCTAAAGGAGGGTGTCCACGGGGGAAGCCTTGCGGGAGAATTCTCATGTGGGGTCTGCCCTTTTGTCCCCTGCCACCCCACATTACTCTCTCTCTAGCGCATTTCCATCACCTTCACCCAGAATGCCTACAACTTCGTCTCTACCCCTCCCCGAAAGCCACAAGGGTCAGTCCAAGAACAGACTCCTCCGCTGAGGTTTTATGAATTCCTCCAGCCCACACAGATCACCTGCTCCAGTCCCTACAGGCACTTATTTGCAGACTATTGGCTCAACAAACATTTTTAGAGCCTTCTTGTGCTCTAAAGCACCAGGCCCTGCACACCAAGAGGAAGCAAGCACAGTCCCGAGAAGCACCAACACCTGTGACAGCATCACACACACAGCTAGCGTTATGGCCTGGTCCAGGGGAACACAGAAGTCAAGCACCCAATCCCTGGACTGGAAGAAGAGGAAGAAGTAGACATCCAGAAAAGTGGATTTTCAAGCCAAATCCTTCTTAAAAGACTGGTAGGAATCAGCCAGGCAGATGGAACAGGGAGGGTAAACCGGTGCACAGTGGGATCTCGGAACAGTAGGCCGGGCGCGAGGGCAGAAGAACCAGAAACAGCCTGGCAAAATGCGATTTGAAAGCCAGAGAGGCCTAGAGAATGTGCCACATGCTCAAAGAGCATCTGACTCACTTCAACAGGCCAGTAGCAGCAACAAGGTCACCACACATGTTTGTACCCACAGAAGGGCTTGTCTCAACCAAACACCCCCAGGGCAACCTCAAGAGCTGCTTCTCTCTAGAATTTTCTCTTTCTGGGCACCTCCAAACACAAGCCATGCGGGCACTCAGACCACCCCACCCTTCATGTCCTCAGGAAGCGGCCTGTAACCTGGGGCTACAGCTGCAATCTCTGTTTACCTGCCTGAGAGCAGAGTGCTAATAAAGAAAAAAACAAGCAACTGAACTCAAAGAGGAACAGAGAATCCTGGAAGAATGTGTCTTTGATCTGTAAGACAATGGTTGTGGTAGGGGTGCTACAAATCCCCTGCTTGCATCACACTTACCATGCCAAGCCTTTGCACGTGCTAGAGTGTTGTTTGCTCCTCCTCCCCCACCCCTCCTCCTTCTCTGAGTTAATTTCCTACTCATTCTCTCCTCTCAAACAAGACTTCCTTTAACTAATGATTACTTCAGACTCCTGGTATAGTTTCTCTCTTATTATAATTGTTATTAAATAATCAATTGTGTGTTTTCCACTACTAGACTGTAAGCTCCAGGGGAACAAAGCTCACACCAGTCTTGAGCACCAACTCTCCAGGTGGGTCTGCCCCAGTACGACCAAGCAGGGTGTTAAATGGTTGAGATAATTCTATACTGGCTGGTAAACAGCTACTGCTCCAAGCCCACTGCATGCCTTGCCCAGGACCTAGACCCAGTCCAGACTGTACAATAACTTTTTATAATAGGGATTCATCGCATTTCCTGTGGGACAAAGTACAGGCCCTAAGTAACGGGCTACCCTTGCCTCTGTCCATAGCTAATAGACCTGGAAAAGTTGGGTTTCTTCTCCAACTAGCTTTCCTTTTAAAAACCTAATATTGGCTGGGCACGGTGGCTCATGCCTGTAATCCTAGCACTCTGGGAAGTCGAGGCAGGAGGATCGCTTGGGCTCAGAAGTTCGAGACCACCCTGAGCAAGAGTGAGACCCTGTCTCTACTAAAAATAGAAAAAATTAGCTGGGTGTGGTGGCTTGCGCCTGTAGTCCCAGCTACTCAGGAGGCTGAGGCAGGAGGATCGCCTGAGCCCAGAAGTCTGAGGTTGCTGTGAGCTAGGCTTATACCATCACACTCTAGCCCAGGCAACAGAGAGAGACTCTGTCTCAAAACAAAACATAAGAAAAAATCTAATATTATAAATACAGGAAGGCAAGGAGTGATAAGTCACAATGGGGATTTTAGCATGCACTCATGTTTACACATGTAATTAGAAAATAACTTTTAGAAATTACTGCTTTTGCACAGGCATAGACTACATCTGGAAGGATGTACAAGATACAGGTATTGGTTATTGCTCCAAGAAGGGGAGCCGGGTTATCAGAAAACGGTGAAAGAAGGAAATTAAATTTCATTGTTTACTGTTTTGTTCCTTTGAATTTTGAATCACATGTATCTATAACCTTCGCTAAAAATACACAAATAAGCTTTTAAAAATTAAATTTGACAGTATGTAAATAAAATTTGATTTTAAAAATGAAAGTAAACCATGAATATGTTCTTTTTAAAAAATCTAACACTACAGTAGAAAATCAAATAACTTTTTCCCTTATCAATCCCTGTCCATTCCCCAAATAATATGGTTGCGAACAGTTTCTTGTATATTCTCTTGGAATATCTATCTTTTAAAAATAATCCAAATGGACCATGCTATACATTTGATTTCACATCTTAATTTTTCACTTAATATATCTTGGAGATCTTTCCATATCAGCAAATGCAAATCTAAATTATGGTTCTATAGACTAGTAGTACATTGCATTAACATGATACAGTTTACTTAACCCACTCCCCTCTACATAGACACACAAAGTGTTTCCAGTTATTCAATATTATAACTAATGCTGCAATAAATGGTTGTGCTAATATAGCTAAAATAAGTTTTCGGGAAGTAGATTTGCAAGGGTGAAGGGTGGTGTGATTTTAAGTTTGACAGGTATTGCTGAATTGCCAGGCACATACTTAATTACTGTGGCTTTATTTTTCTCCATTTGTAAACCAGGGAAACATTGATGGACTATTGGATAACTCCTGCAAAAGGCTTGGACAGTCTGAGAAATATGAAGCAAAATCATTTTACATGACATGCAGTCAAAGGCACTGTGTTTGTGCCAAACTCCAATTCAGAGCTTTGTCAGAGGCCAGCTCACACCGAAGGCTCCAACAGCATTGCCTCAGTGGCCCTGGTAGAGCAGGGCCTGGACATCCTGGGGCCAGGCTGTGTTTACCTCCAGAGGAAAAGGGTGTAGCCATAAGCAGGATATGAGAGAGAGGGGAAGGCCAACCCAAGCACAGTGAGTCTTGGTGAAGGCAGTGATGATAAGTCAGGAAGTCCCAGCCTCAAAGCCCCAGACTGGTGCTAAATTTCTGCTCTTTCCTTTCACCCTGTTCCATCATTGAGTTCCCTGGATGTCATGCCGAACCTCACTGAAGACTCTGAAAACATCCTTCCTCTAATGACAGCAAATGGGGGAGACAGGCTCAAGAGGGACCCTCTCAACTCTAAAATTTATTCACTCTGAAATCTCTTTGCATCTACCCTCAAAGGCAGCCTTATCCAACAGGACTTGCTGCAGCCTGGAGTTGCCCTCCCTCTGCTCTAACACAAAAGCCACCAGCCAAATGTGACCACTGAGCATTTGAAATGTGGCTAGTGTGACTGAGGAACTGGATTTTATCATCTCATTTTCTTTCACTTAAATTAAGTGTAAATAGTCTTAATATATTTTGTGACTAGGGGCTACTGTGTTGGGCAGAGCAGGTGCAATGGTTTTTTAAAGTACAGGTACCTTCTTAGTCCAAATCTCTCTAAATCAGTCCATAAGATTCTGAGAGATCAAGAGGGAAGCAGGGAAGAAGAAGAAAAAATATATATGAATATACATGGAGAGAGAGAGAGAGAAATACAAAACATCAAACCATGTGCTGAGCACTCCATGGGCACTTTTCAACATGTCATGTCATTTATTTAGTTTAATGGATGAGACACGTAAATGCCAAATGACCGTGTGATGTGATTAAGGGGTTAGCAGGCTCCATACAGAGAACCCAGGGAGAGTGTCGAAGGGCAGCACTGATATGAGCCTCCACTTCCATTTCAAGTGTGATTGTGTAGATTTCATATTGATGAAACCAGCACTGGACACGCCTTGGTCCACAGTTGTGACCATTCTGTTAAAACTTAGAATTAAAAACTGTGTACATCATGTTTACATAAGCATGGACAGAAAAGAAACTTCGTTTCAACACAGAAGGCAAGAAGGCAACAAAAACATTGAGGAGCTTGGGGTGCAATTACCTTCTTTACAAAGAAAACCACTTGTGATCACACATAGACTTTGCTATAGTTTATAACCACTCTGACCAAGGCTCAGAGGAAACTCAGTACCATCTATGAATGTAAAATTACACGTTCTCAAAAATGAATGGAACAATTTAAATTTAAAAACATGAATGACTAGTCTCTCAACTGGTAATATATGAATATATATTAATCTACACTACTGAACACTTATAATGGACCTGACATATATATTATTTATATTATTTCTAATCTTCCTCACTCATCGCCCTGCAAAACGAGCACCGCTGTTACCATTTCACAGATAAACTGAGGCTCAGCGGCCAAATACTGAGCTAGGATTCTAACCCAGACCTTCTGAGGTCTGAAGTCCACATCCCAGTCCAGTGGCGAACGTCCTGGCACCACAGAATGTCAGCAAACCCCCTGAACAAGTGAATCTGTGTCAAGTAATGTTCTGAGAGCAGAATTGTTAACCCAACCCAATGCATTTTATAATTAACGTTTATGAAGGTAATATACACAGAAATTAACATCCCATTAGCAGACATGATTTTATATCAGGGAATGAGAACAGAATCACAGAAATGAAAGCCAATTTGCATTCTTGACTTCTAAAAACACTCATCCCTGCAATCAGGGCACTCAGGAATTACCTGTTCCAGATGTGCCAGGTAGAAGATCAGAGATAAATCACCCAAACTTTGCTCATGTTTGATTTTCTCATGACTGCCCCTTGTCAAACACCGTAATGAGATCATTTTCCAAGCACTTATCACAATGCTTAGGCAGAGAAAAGGGAGGATCTGAGAATCAACAGTCAAAAATTGGGAGATCGTGTCTTTCTGTAACTTCAAATGGATGTGGGTGAAGCTGCAGGTCTGGGAAAGGCACCAGCGGGGCGGCTGCCCTGGGAAAGGCCAGGCTGAAGGGGCTCTGAGCTCCGTGGCTTCCATCAACGGCCTCTGCAACACCACTACAGGCTGGGAGTCCATCTGTCTGTTCCTTCTCAATTAAACGCAAGGACTGCCCTCCCGCACACACCACGTTTGCACTTCAGAAATTTTCTTTGCACACGGAGAGGCTGAGCTAGTGATGTACGCTGTCATTATTGAGCATTTACTACATACTGGGTAGCAAAGCACCCAAGCACTAAGCACCACACATGTATCACCCCTCTTAATCTTCATGGGAATCATACATGTTACATAACATTGTCCCCACTTTCCAGATGACGAAACACAGCTACTGAGCTATGCAACTTCTCCACGGTCATACTTGAACAGTGGTTCTCAAAGTGCTTACCCATTATGAGAGGAAGCAGGGGGACGCTTTAAAAAACACTAATGCCTGTGACCCACCCCCAGAGATTGTTATGCCCTTGCTCTAGGATGCAGCCTAGAGTTTTAAGAATGCCCCAGCTAATTCTACTGTGCAGTCAAGACCGAGAGCCACTGCACAAAAGCAAGTCAGTAGAGGAGGCAGGATTTGAACCCAGGCCTCTCCAATTGCAAAACCTGAGATCTTAACTGCTTACCCTATACTGTCCCCCATGCAGAAGTTAAGATCATTAGGTGCTGGCAATCAATAATAATTGTTATGGGAAACTTAAGCTAGACCAATTCTATCATTCCAGGCTACCCAGGTTGTCCATGCACTTCCAGGTGTTTTCGTTTAAGGGTTAACATGAATTCTTTGTGACCATGCACATCTCCTGGACTGTGATCAGTCAATCTATGAAGACTGCTTCCAGAGCCCTGCCTTGGGCAGCACTCCTCATCTCTAGAAAACCAAGAGTTCAGGCTTCCTCTCATTCCAAGCCTGGCTTGATCTCCTGGCAGCAATTTTGCTAACAAATGTTTTCAGAAATCAAAACCAGATATGTTTCCTATTAAATCAGAGAACAGCTTTCAATGTAAACAGTACATTGGTTATTACCCAAACATCCCTAGTTGATTTCAAGAAATACAGAGCCCTTTAAATACTTTAGTTTAAAATAAGTGTTTATGTTGTTATCTTGTAAGCCTCCAGCTTTGCCAACATCACCCTGGCGTGTGTCTGTCGTGCTCTGAATACATTCTCCCCTGCTCTTCTCTTCCCTACTGTTCCTCCCCATGGACAGACGGGAACTGCTGCTGTTGTCTGTGTATTCAGATGGACAGGAATAAGAATAGGGCTTGGCCTGGTACACTGATTACTTCATCTGCTAATCTAAAAGTAATCAGATAATTGTGAAGAAGTCATTCCACAACCCACATCTGCCAGGGTTAATATAATTTCATGGTATTATGAGCATTTAACATTAAGTTCTCCTTCCCCAGCCCTCCCCACCGAGACTAGAGCTGCGCTGTGACCACAGTGGGGCCCAAGTTTCTTTATGGCTCCTGAGACCCCTCCCCAGCTAGGAAGGCCTATGAGGTCCAGCAGGAACATCAGCTCTTCTTCATCACCCATGCTGCACCTGCAGACCTAAAGGGTTTGACTTTTCTTGTTTCTGAATGGGTGGGATTTGGGGTGCAACGCTCCTGCAAAACAACAAATCTAAGATTGCTGCAAACAACAGATTTCTACCAAATGAAATGTGGCACATGTCACCGCTCCCTCATGCAGAGAAACACTGACCCGACAGAAAAGGAGAAAACTGAATCTAGAGTTCTCTCCCATTTCGTACTTTGTGTAAAAAATGCATTTGTTCTTGAAAATTGGCAAGAAAGTAGATTTTAGGTGTTCTCAGCAAAATTAAAAAACGTACAGTAAATTCTCACTTAACTTCATCAGTAAGTTCTCAGAAACTGACTTTGAGCAAAACACCCCATAATGAAACTAATTTTCCCACAGGGTCATTGATGTAAACAGGAGTGAGTTCCCTTCGGCATATGTCTGGTCACAAAAACATCAGCAAACTTTTAAAGAAAGACCCAAAACACTTCTAATGTTAAACATTGAAGTAAATGTGAGCTATATAGACATTTAAGAAAGATTAATCAGTTTGACTTAGCCATTCCACAATGTATACAGGTGTGCCTCGATTTACTGTGCTGTGCTTTATCTTGCTTCCTAGATGCTGCGTTTTTTACAAATTAAAGTTTTGTGGCAACCCTTTGTCAAGCAAGTCTGTCTGCGCCACTTTTCCAACGGCACATGCTCACTTTGTGTCTCTTTCATATTTTGGTAGTTCTCACAATACTCAGACTCTTGCATTATTTTTGTATCTGTAATGGGTATGTATCTGCAATCAGTGATCTCTGATGTTACCATTGTATTTGTTTTGGGGCACCACGAACTGCACCCATATAAGACGAGGAACTTAATTGATAAATGTTGTATGAGTTCTGACTTCTCTACCCACCAGTATTCCCTCCATCTCTCCCCCTCTCCCTAGACCTTCCCACTCCGAGATACAACAATATTAAATTAGGTCAATTAATAACCTTACAATGGCCTCTAAGTGTTCAAGTGAAAGGAAGAGTCATATATCTCTCATCTAAAAATCAAAAGCTAGAAATGATTAAGCTTAGTGAAGAAGTCACATTGAAAACTGAGATAGGTTGAAAGCTGGGTCTCTTGTGCCAAACAGTTAACCAAGCTGTAAATGCAAAGGAAAAGTTCTCTAAGGAAATCAAAAGTGCTACTCCCATAAACACACAAAAGATAAGAAAGTGGAACAGCCTGATTGCTGATTTGGAAGGGTGGCAATCTGTGGCCTTAAGGCAAAATGTGGCCTTCTAGGTCCGTAAGTGCAGCCTTTTGACTGAATCCAAATTTTGCAGAACAAATCCTTTTATTAAAAGGGGTGCAGCAGAGAAATAAGCAGCTTTTCTTGCCTCCTTTGGTGCTTAAAAAAAGTATCTTGAAATCAGAAGGCCACAGTTTCCCTACCCCATTCAGACCAAAGTCCTAACTCTCTTCCATTCTAGGAAGGCTGAGAGAGATGAGGAAGCTGCAGAGGAAAAAGTTTAAAGCTAGCAGAGTTTGGCTCCCGAGGTTTAAGGAAAGAAGCTATTCCTATAATGTAAAATAGCCAGGTAAAGCAGCGAGTGCCAATGTAGAAGCTGCAGCACTTTACCCAAAAGGTCTAGCCAAGATCATTGCTGAAGCTGGCTACACTAAACAACAGATTTTCCATGTAGACAAAATAGCCTTCTATTGAAAGAAGATAAGAAGATGCCACCTAGGACTTTCATAACTAGAAAGGAGAAGTCAAAGCCTGACTTCAAAGCTACAAAGGACAGGCTGACTCCGCTGTTAGGGGGTAAGGCAGTTAGTGACTTTAAATGGAAGCCAATGCTCATTTGCCATTCCGAAAGTCCTAGGGCCCTTAAGAAATATCCTAAATCTACTCTGCCTGTGCTCTATAAATGGAACATAAAAGCCTAGATGACAGCACATCTGTTTACAGCATGGTTTACTAAATATTTTAAGCCCACTGTTGAGACCTACTGCTCAGACAAGAAGATTACTTTTAAAATATTACTGCTCATTGACAATGCACCTGGTCACCCAAGAGCTCTGATGGAGGTGTACAAGAAGACTAATGTTGTTTTCATGCCTGTTAATGCAACATCCACTCTGCAGCCCAGGGATCCAGGAGTCATTTTGACTTTTAAGCCTCACTATTTAAGAAATACATTTCAGAAGGTGATAGCTGCCATAGATAGTAATTCCCCTAATGGATCTTGGCAAAGTAAATTGAACACCTACTGGAAAGGATTCACCATTCTAGATGCCATTAAGAACATTCAAGATTCATGGGAGAAGGTCAAAATATCACCATTTGAAGGAGTTTGGGAGGAGCTGATTCCAACCCTCATGCATGACTTTGAGTGGAAGAAAGTTACTGCAGACATGGTACAAACAGCGAGAGGACAAGAATTAAAAGTGGAGACTGAGGATGTGACTGAATTGCTGTAATCGCATGATCAAACTGGAATGAAATGAGGAGCTGCTTCTTATGGATGAGCAAAGAACATGGTTTCTTGAGATGGAATCTACACCTGGCGAAGATGCTGTGAACACTGTTGAAATGACAACGAAGGATTCGGAATATGACATAAATTTAATTGATGAAGCAGCAGCAGCAGGGTTGGAGAGGCTTAACTCCAATTTTACTGTGGGTAAAATGCTATCAAACAGCATCACATGCTACAGAGAAATCTTTCATGAAAGGAAGACTCACTCGATGAGGCAAACTTCATTATTATCCTGTTGTAAGGAATGGCCATAGCCACCCCAACCTTCGGCAACCACCACCCTGATCGGTCAGCAGCCACCAACCCAGCAAAAAATTTATGGCTTGCTGAAGGCTCGGATGATCATCAGCACTTTTTAGCAATAAAGTATTTTTTGATTAAAGTATATGCTTTTTTTTTAAGACATAATGCTATTTCGCACTTGCTTGACTACAGCAAAACACATAAAACATAACTTTTATATGCACTGGGAAACCAAAACATTTATGTGACTTGCTTTACTGCAATATTTGCTTTATTGTGGTGGTCTGGAACTGAACCTGCAACATCTCTGAGGAGTGCCTGTATATATTTCAAAACAACACATTGTACATAATATATCCAGGTTTCTCATCTAAAAATATAGAGAATAAAATATGTACCTTTTAATCTCCTCAGCTCCACTGTAAAAATCAACCTCCTCTCATTATTGAAAGAATCCTCCTCTAAAAGGAACTTGATTGATAATACAAACACCAGTCTGGGTATAACAGGACATTGACTGTAAGTGACACAGTGACGTGCCAGCTTCCGCACACACTGGAGGAGACTAAACATGGCAAAGGAAGGGAGCGCAGTAGCTGGCCGCCAGCACCAGGCATGAACAGGGAGGAGGAAGGAGTTGGCATTCTGGTGGCGGTGGCAGCTGGCAGTCCTCCAAGCTTGCAGGTGCTCAGCAACTCCCGTCTTCAGAAGCGGCCAGATTTCCTGATGTGTGCTGAGCACTACTCCTCATATTCATATGTGAATATCAAGGAAATAATGTGCATCTAAATGAGTTCTAGAGACTGCCTGTGGCCATACGTTGCTATTGATCACAGTAATAATGTTCTTCACTTGTACTGTGCCCTTAACTTGCCCCTAAAGAGACCAAGATTCAGTCTCACCTTTTCCTTACGAGAATAGCCATAGGATTAAAACTATTTAGGGAAACAAGCTCTCGTTTCACATTTCCCAGAGCCAAAGGCAAACAGATCTTGTCCTTTTGCAGTGCCTGGCTTCTTCCCTCTCAGAGCCACGGTTCTGAAATGGGGAGACGATTCCTACGGCCAAAGAACCAGGAGGGAAAGGCAGCTGGGTCTGGTGTCTCTGTTCTTCCCAACAGGCTTGCCCTCAAAAGAAAGGCAACGTTTTCCCTTATTCCTGCAGAATCCAGAGGTTTACTCCAGAATGAGCAATCTTAATGCTGCAGCTTAGCGGATGCACAAACAATAAAACTCAGGTCTAACCTTCAAGAGAGCAATAGCCTCAGGCTGCATGTGACACAGGCTTGTTCCGCTGAATTGCACAGTTTAGACGCCCAACCCCTGGCTGCCCTAAGCCTCTCGGGCTGTACACCGTGGCGTCAGTCTGATCTCTTAATAGAGCATCACACCACGGAGCCGGCTACGTGTGGCGGCCCTGATTAGAAGAGGTGAGCTGGGTGGCGGAGGAGAGGCTGAAGAATATCTGCTTGTTCAACCTCGAAAGCAGGAAAATGATGCCGGCAGGGACAACACAATACCAGCACAGGGACAGGGGATCTCAAAGCCACTACGCTGGAGTCTGAACCTACCATTCTTTCCACTTTGCCAATAAGCGCAGCCCCATTCCTAGAATAATGAGGCCAAGAACTGAAAGGTAACAAAGCCACAGCTCTGGGGACTGTAACATGACAGGGGACAGGCTTTTGAAATAGCCACATCATTAAATGGAATTTATTGAAAGTCACCTTTAAAACCTCCAAACACAGGTCTATTCACTGGCAACTCCCAAAATTGAATCCTAAGAGCCAGCACTCCCACAGGCTGCCCCAGGAGAATGGGGGCAAAGCATCAAAACGGAGAACTGTGTTTGTTAGACCCTGGGGACCCATGGGGTGATTAATAATATCATCTGGTCTCTAAGCTGGAGGCTGCTACAGCATGGGAAGGATGAGCCTTCTGAGAAAGCCACATAGCCTGGAAAGAGCCTGGGAAGACAGGCACAGGACAAGGTGAAGCCAGGAGAGTCTGGGCGACAGCCATGGGTCAGACCAGATCTGCTGTGGTCACCAGCTAATCCCAGAGTGACTTTGTCAAGCAGTGTCAGCAAACACCCCTGCCACCGGTGGTGAATCGCAGGGGCAGGCTGAACTCACTGCTGCAAACACATGCGTGCAGGTGGCAGCAAGCTACGGCAAGGGAAGCCTCGCATGGAAATAGGTCCCAAAAAGACAGTGAAGGCAGATGCGATCCCCCTAATCTGTCCTGCTGATGGCAGAAAGGGATTTTAGAGGCAAGAAGCACATATTTGAGCCTTTTCTCCTTTAACCAACCGGAAGCCACACTTCCTTTATCCTCACCGGACACCTCTTTGCCCACCTTCTAGGTGCCCAAGCAGAGGTGTCTTCCCAAATTCTGGGCCCATCTGGCTCTGGTATCAAAGATCGTTGGCACAAATTGGGTAATCTGAAAGGGTTGCTTTTGGAACCTGTGTGCCACCCTAGATGTTAAAGTAAATAAATCAATGATTTTATCATTGTTAGAAAAGATCAGAGAAGATCTGAGTTGGAAGGTGCATTAATGTGCTAGGGGAGCCATAACAAAGGACTTCAAACTGGGAGGCTCAGACAACAGATTTAAGTTTAGGAGGCTGAAGTCTGGGATTAAGGTGTGGGCAGGGTGGTTCCTTCTGAGGGCCAGGAGGGAGAATCTGTCCCACATGTCTCTCCTGGTAGTATGCTGGCAATCTATGGTGTTCCTCAGTTTGTAGAAGCATTGGCCCAATCTGTTTGATCTTCACATGACATTCTCCCTGTGTGTGTTTGTGGCCAAATTTATCCTTTTTATAAGGACACCAGTCATACTAGATTAGGGACCACCCCAGTGAACTCATTTTAACTTGATGATCCTATTTCCAAATAAGATATTCTGAGTTACTGGGGGTTAAGACTCCAACATATCTTTTTCTAAGGGGTACATAATTTAACTCATAACAGAAGAGATCTCAGAGATCCAGGGATTTCCAAAAAAATGTGTTTTATGGAACACTGGGCTTTTAAAAATGCTCTTTAAGGCTGGGTGCGGTGGCTCACACCTGAAATCCTAGCACTCTGGGAGGCTGAGGCGGGTGGATTGCTCAAGGTCAGGAGTTTGAAACCAGCCTGAGCAAGAGCAAGACCCTGTCTCTACTAAAAATAGAAAGAAATTATTGACCAACTAAAAATATATAGAAAAAATTAGCCAGGCATGGTGGCACATGCCTGTAGTCCCAGCTACTCGGGAGGCTGAGGCAGGAGGATCACTTGAGAACCCACGAGTTTGAGGTTACTGTGAGCTAGGCTGACACCATGGCACTCTAGCTCAGGCAACAGAGTGAGACTCTGTCTCAAAAAAAAATAAAAATAAAAATGCTCTTTAACAAGAGAATCCTCTGGTTTACTATGTTTAAGAAATGCTCCAACTCTATGTTAGAAATTCACTATTACAAAACAAACTTTAAATGTGCCTACTCTACATCAGACATTGAGTTCCAGTCTGAGATTCCAAAAACAAATAAGACCTGGTCGTGGCTAAGGAACTAGATCTTTGTGGGGGAGATTTAGGGGTGGGAGTAAATGTCAGGGTGCTGTGGTAAGTGCTATGACAGAGGCAGGCACATGTCACTGTGGGGGCCCAGAAGAGAGAAGCTTATCTTATATCTTAGTCTTGGAGGAGAAGGGGAAGAGTGCAAGAAAGAATTTCCCAGAGGTGAAACCTAGCCGAGTTTTAATGCGTGCATAGGAGTTTTCCAGTCAAAGTCATCAGGGAAAAGGCACATCTGATCAAGCAAGTAGATGAGCAGAAGTACAACACGGCACACATTTGAGGGTAGGAAGTGAAGAAGAAGAGGCACGGAGGGCTAAGAAAGGCTTGAACTTTACCCCAAGGGTGACAGGGAGCCACCAGGAGCAGGATCAGAACCACATCTGAATAGTCCTGGGGTAAACAGGCAGAGCAGAGGCAGGGAGGCCCATTGGGAAGCTGTTAAACTAGTCTAGTCGAAAGATGATGGTGAGGCTGGAGTTGGAAAATCACCATTTTGCGGCCATCCATAATTAAGCCTGGGTGAGGCGAACACCACCGCTGGACGCCAAGTCCAGGGAGAAATGTCAATGCTAACAGTCTTAGAGTCTCCCCACAGACTGCGTACTAGCTGCAACGAAAAACACAGAAGAAAACATAGAAGAAAAACACAGAAGAAAACTTGGTCAGTGGCTTGACCAGGTGATCAGAATGAACAGCACCAACGCTGGGCAGGAGACCACAGGAAGCATTCCTGCTGAGAGTGCACGACCTGAATTTAACTATGAAGAAACACAGGGAAGCCCAAAATAAAGGACATACTATTAAAATATTTTTTTTAAAAAAGAACTGCATTCTTGCAAAATGTCAATGTCATAAAAGACAAAAAAAGACTTGAAAATGTTCCAGATTAAAGTAGGCTAAAGAGACTGAGAGACTAGAGTTATTAACAATGTATGGTATTCTTGAAAATTGCTAAAGAGTAGATTTAAGAGTCTTCACTACAAAAAAATATGATAGGTATGTAAGGTAATGAATATATTAATTAGTTTGATTTGGCCATTCCACAATGTATACATATTTTAAAACAACATATTTTACATGATAAATATACATAATTTTTATTTATCAGTTAAACATTTTTTTAAATGTTAAAAAGAGAGACAGAGAAATGCAATGCCTGAGCCTAGATGGGCCCCTGGTTAGAGGGGGGTTACTATAGAGGACACTTGGGTCAACTAGCAAAATTGGAATATGGATGGTGCCTGGATAACGCACTGTATCAATGTTATAACCACCAAAGCTGGAAACTCTACCGTGGTTACGTGAGAGAACATCCCAGTTCTTGGGAAACACATACTGAAGTATTGAAGACTGAAGACCTGTGATGAATGCAATTTACCATCAAATGGTTCAAGAAAGATGGGGGGCGGCGTACGTGCGTGCATGTACATACGTGTGTGTGTATGTGTGCGTGTGTAAGAGTGTGGAGAGAGCACAAGATGGCTAAAGTGTCAACAAAAGGTAAATCTGGATAAAGGGTAGGTGGGTGTTTTTTATGCTATTCTTATTCTTGCAACTTTTCTGTAAGCTTGAAATTATTTGATTATTTCCCAAACACAAAGCTGGGAAGGAAGATGATGCCGGGGCCTGAACTGGGGCAGCGTTGGCAGCAACAGAGGGAACGGAGGGAGCAAAATCTGGGGTGAAGGGGAGGATTTCTAGGGAGACGGACATGCAGAATGGCTTCCAAGTCCCTGGCGTGCGTCTAAGTGGTGGCGGAGGGGCTCGTGGTGCCCCGAACAGAGGTGGGGAAGAAAGGAAGGGAGCCAGCGGCCCCTGCAGGGAACAAGATGATGCTGAATAAATGTCTGGCTGCACCAGTTCCCGCAGAAACCTCATTCCTGGGCACTTCTCTAATTGGCCACACCTGACTCTGGTGACAGTCATCCTATACAGGGAATGCTAACACACGCGTTCGTTTACCCTTTTGCTTTGCAAGTGTCCATCCGCCATTTCTAGCAGGTGATGGTAGGGGCCACGGTGTTGCCCCTCATATAGCCCGAAGGGCAGCTCTGGAAGGAAAGCAGAGCCTCTCCTCCCAATTCTTTAACCCCCAGCCCCGTAAGACACGGAGTTCATTGAGTTCTCTGCACAAAGAGAGTGCTCAACAAGAGTGGCTGGCCAAAGGTATCCTTTCCTTGTTTTAGCCCCAAGGAAGGGGTGAGCCTGAGTTAGGTTCCCCACCAATGTTTGTGCTCTTATTGGTCTTCCATCAAATAAGGATCTTGTGAACAATTCTGAGAAGAAAATGGAAGTTTCCAAATGTCATAGCAATACTCAGCCTTCCCCTTAAATGCCAAGAGCAGCATGATACCTGCCTACTCCCCGCGAGTTGTTTGCAGTGGCTCCCATGTGGTTCAACACATGGTCTTTACTCTTCCAAGGATAAAAGAAAACGTGCTTAAGCTGCATATAGGCAAAGTCAGGGTCTCCAGCCAGTAAACTGCCATAGAATTTACAAACGCTCTCAGAACAGCCTCTGAGGGTCATGCTTGTAGCAACCTGGTGAGTAGATAGAGATCTGGCTCTGCTCTTAAAACTGCTGACTTCCTGCCCTGGCTCTAGAGACAGAGTCAAAAATCTCTCTAAAGCAGGGGCTAATTTTAAATGCTGGAATACCGACAGTGGTGGAGTGACTCCTTCTGTCCTTGGAGAACCAAATACAGAGCCACCCAGGTCACCCAGGCCAAGCAGAAGAAAAGGCTGCTTAAAGAATAAAATACTGTGATTTGGGCCATCACGGTCCATAAAGGATGTGACAGCCAAGCATGACAGTTCATAGTCGCCTCTACTCACTCGCAGGCTCACAGTTCTTAGCACTAAGGCTGCAAAACTCTACTTTCCCAGAACAGAACTCCCTAAGTAACTAAAGCATTCAGGAAAAGGTATGTGGTTTCTATTGAAAGTTCATAGAAACAGTCTAAGCATGCTAAGGTTAAGACCTTGCCCTTCCTTTCAAATGATCTTTCCTCCAGCAGTAATTTTCCCTGACTTATATAAGACTAACTGGCTCTCCGGACTTGGCGTGATAACCATCATTTAATCAAACAATCCTGCTGCTGCTCTTCCCAAAGCACACTGCTCAGTGGCCCAGGTGAGAGGCACACCAGCCAAATTCTGTTCCGGAGAATTTCCTCCATATTCTGGAATGTCAAGCTGGGCCAAGATGTCCCTGCCAACTTTTTCCATCTGGACTACGAATGCACTGGCCTCTCAATGGAGAGCCCACTTGGATTCCATGGGGTGGATTCCGTGGGGCAGGTGGGGACATTACTAATCAGGATGCAATGGTCATTTTTTTTTTTTAAGACAAGGTCTTGCTCTGTCACCCAGGCTGGAATGTAGTGGTGTGATCGAAGTACACTGTAACCTCAAACTCCGGGTCTCAAGCAATTCTCCCACCTCAGCCTCCAGAGTAGCACGTGCCACCACAGTCAGCTGATTTAAAAAAATGTGTTTTTTTTTTTAGAGATAGGGTCTCACTGTGTTGCCCAGGCTGGTCTCAAACTCCTGGCCTCAAGCAGTCTTCATGCTTCAACCTCCCAAAGTGCTGGGATGACAGGCATAAGCCACAAATTTTAACTAATCAGCTAAAGCTCCCCTTAGCCTAGGCAGAGGGACCCGATCCCCCGGACCATGAATTACACTGGGGAATCGCACAGGGGTGAAGGCTTGTCTCTACTTGCTCTTAGTCACTTTGAAAGTCCATGAGTGTGTCGGGGTCTCCAAGATCACCCCCTGGTTTGGTAAGAGGTGAATCGTAGGAGGACTCACTCATAGTTGTACCCTGAGCTAAGATTACAGTGACAGAGGATGAAATACAATCAGCACAGAGAAAAGGCGCATGGGGTGAAGCCCAGAGGAAACCAGGCATGCGCTACCAAGAGTCCTCTCCCCTGGAGTCACAAAGGATGGGGGTCATTCCCATTCCCCCAGAAAACAGCTGTGACCACAGGCGTGAAGTGTTATCTACCAGGAAAGCTTGTTAGAAACTCACGGCCCAGGGTTTTCGTTGTGGGCTGCTGGCGTAGGCAGCCTCTCCCTGCCATGCACCAAAATCGCACGCTCCCAGGTGGAAATTGAGTGTTCACTATAAATCATACTGTTTGTGCAGCCAGTTTCAGCACCGCGAGCCCCTCTTATCATTTAGGGAAAGCTGAGCATTGACGTAGAAAACTGTTTAGCAGTCAAGTTCCAGACGCCAGCCAAGAGTCAACCTTGCAAGCAAGCCCTTCTAAGGACAGCAGTCCAGGGCCTGCAAGGTGAATAAACCCAGACTCCGTGTGAATCCGAGCCCAGCTGCCTTGCCACCGTCCTTCTAAGGTTTCCTGCCACACCTGGACATCAGCAGGGCTCTCACTATGGGCTGGCCCAATTTGACATGATGCTGAGATGCTCATTCTTTGCACATCCTTGCCAACTCCTGCCAGCTCTCAGTGACCACCGCAGAATTCTTCAGAGCCAGAAGGGCCCTGAAAGACCATCTGGTTCATTCTCCCAGGATACGGATGAGGAAAGACAGCCATTGGGAGGTTAAGTGAGTTGGCCAGAGTAAGTCTGGCTTTGAAAACCCTTCTCCTCGGCCAGACTCTCCAGCCCCTGACACAGGAAGGGCTTTGACACTCCCCAGGCCCTGATCCGTGGCCCTCAGCCATGGCCCACAGGCCTGGGAGGAGGGACGAGGCCCTAGCCTAGGGGTGGCCTGGTGGAGCAGGCAGGCCTGGCAAGGTCAGTCACAATGGAGAAGAGGTCATGGGGAACACAGGGTCCCCCGGAGGTGTCTTGAGACCTCATCGGCAAAGCCCTCCGCACAGCTGCCAAGCAGGTGGTGGTATGGACGCTCGAGGGGCCATTTGAAGCCAGTGGCTTGGGTGCCAGGGGCACCCAAAGGCCAAGCAGCCTGCCCTGGCCCCAAATGGGCTGCACTGTCATCTCAGGGGGGCAGGAGTGCAAATCAGTGACGGGAACAGAAGCACCAGACTGAGCAGCAAGAATTGACGCTCTAGGACTGTTCACCCAAAGACACACCGGGTCCTGGGTGGAGCCCACCGCTGGAGTGAGGGCTCCCACGGGGCTAGTATGTGTGGTCCACGTCCTGCTTTCTTGAACTGAACCCCACCCACCTCCCACAATTTTCCATTCACACAGAGAAGGGAAGGAGACGAGTGGGAATTTGGGTTGGATTTAAGAGACTCCGGCTCGGCCCAGCACTGCCTTAAATGGAGCAGCTATGGTCAGGTGTGGAGGGTGACGTGTGCACTGGGAAGCAGAAAAAGCAAATGGTCAAAGAGAGAAGCTCCCAGCTGCCCTGCGTCCCTCATCTCCATGCTTCCTGGGGCAGAGCCACAACTCTGTGAGGGGCTCCCCCGCGAGATGCCCCAGTCCCAGTCCACTCAGGCAGCTGTACCAAAATACCATAAACTGGGTGGCTCGTGAACAGCAAATATTCACTTCTCACAGTTCTGGAACTAGGAAGTCCAAGGCCAAGGCGCCTCTCCACTGCATAGATAGTGCCTTGTAGATGCATCTTCACATGGCGGGAGGGGTGAGGTAGCTCCTGGGGGCCTCTTCTAGAAGGGCACTAATCCTACCCACGAGGGCTCCACCCTCATGGCCTTGTCACCTTCCAAAGGCCCCACCTCTTAAGACCATCACTCTGGGGGTTAGAATTCACAATGTGAATTTTGGGGGTTCACAAACATTCAGACCAGAGCACCCCATATCAGACCTCACCCTGTATCCAACCTCACCTTACCCTGTCCCCTTTTTGTCTACTCTTTAAGCTGGTGTCTGTGACTTTCAAGCAAAATAGGCTTACTGATAACCATTAGGACTGGCTCACCGGAGTGTGCAGAGCTAGCTTCTTCCCTCTTTATGACACATAAAGGTTGTGGCAATGTTCCATAAGAAAAGAGTCCTGGCCGGGCGTGGTGGCTCACATCTGTAATCCTAGCACTCTGGGAGGCCTTGGAGAACAGATGGTTTGAGGTCAGGAGTTTGAGACCAGCCTGAGCAAGAGCCAGACCCGTCTCTACTAAAAATAGAAAAAATTAGTTGTGGTTGTGCATACCTGTAGTCCCAGCTACTCAGTAAGCTGAGGCAGCAGGATCGCTTGAGCCCAGGAGTTTGAGGTTGCTGTGAGCTAGGCTGACGCCACGGCACTCTAGCCTGGACAACAGAGCCAGACTCTATCTCAAGAAAAAAAAAAAAGGAGTCCAAAGAGACATGGCGGGGAATGGCAGGGCCCCAGGAGGCAGGGTGGCAGCTGGGATGCCTGCCGTCAGCACCCCCAGTCCTCAGGCTCCACCTCAAGGTCACACAGCCACTGGGGGCCAGTCCCACCGCTTGGAAGCTTTGAGACCTGGAGCTGCACATTCTAACTCCTCTATACCTCAATATCCCTTGTCTATAAAACGTCTAATTGTACAGCCCACCATTCCTTTCCCAAAACGTCTGGGGCCAGATGTGGTCAGAATTTCCCAGATTTGAGAAAGGTAATGTGGCGGTGCATTTGTTGGACATTACCTATCATCCCCGGCATTTTTCTGCAGAGAACTTTGTGACCTTCCATAGGATGTGGCGAAAAAAAAGAAAACAAAAATACAATACAACAATAAATTGCTTCTCATCATTTCAGCCCCGGTTTTGTAATAAGCAATTGAGTTTGCACCAAACCTATCAAAGAAAAAATTCAATTTTCAGAGGTTTGTTTTGTTTTTTAAATTCAGAACTGAGGAAAAGGGACCGTCGCTGCCTCGTCGGGTCACCATTTTGAGATTACAGCTGCTCCCAGGTGGGTCCAGGCGCGGCACCTTGCTGCTTACCTGTTACCTCCTATTGCGGCGTCGTTTTCTGCCTCTGTCTCTCACAAGGCTGCAAGCTGCTGAGAACCCAGAGATATTATCACCGTCATTTTTGTAACCACCTCAGCACCCAGCAAAACATTTTGTGCATAAATGAATAAATGTACTTTCAAAGATAATTTTTTTTCAGTATTCAAAACACAATGGATACTTGCAGACTTCCTGGAGGGGACAATTGTTTAGTCATTTGAAGATGTATAAATCTAGAAATTCAGGCGGTAACATCCTTACTCCTTTCAATTCATCCTGAAGCATCCTCAATAATACCACATGGTCATGACTTTAAACAAACAAGTGAAATAGTAGAGGTAGTAGCTGTAGCAACAGAAGCAACTTGGATCTAGTGAGAGCTACACTATGTCAGATATTCTTTAAAGAACTATGTATGTATTAACTTATTTGAGCCTGTCACCACTTTTTTAAAAATCTGCCCATTTTACTGATTTGGAAACAAGGCAGGCAAGTTGCCCAAAGACACACAGCTAGTAAAGTGGCAGCTGTCATGTGCCCCCATGTGCTCTCCCATAAGGAGAGCACAAAACTCCCTTTGCCCCTTCCAAGGGCTGAACTGTATCTCCCCAAACGATGCTGCAGCACTAACCTCCCGTACCTGTGAATGTGACCTTATTTGGAAGCAGAGTTATTGCAGATGTCATCAGTTAAGATGAAGTCATGAGGGTGGGCCCCCATCCAACATGACCAATGTTCTTATAAAAGGGGAGAATTTAGAGACAGACAGACACGCACACGGGGAGAACGCCAGTGAACGTGAAAGCAGGGACGAGGTGATGCTTCTGCAAGCCAAGGAGTGCCAGAGCTTGCCGGCAGAAGCCAGGGAGAGGCACGGGCACGGGCGGCCTGTCCCTCAGCCCTCCCAAGGACCAGCCCTGCCCCACCTTGCTGTCTCCAGCCTCCAGGACCGAGACAGAATAAATTGCTGTTGTTTAAGCCACCCAGTTTATGGTACTTTGTTACAGCAACTCCCGGAAACAGAATACAAGCCCGTCAAACTGCTGAGGGAAATTGGCCTGAATCAGCAACGCCAATAGATAATCTCGCGGAAGGCACGCGCATGACACCATAATTGCACCCTTGTCCGACTAAAGAGCCGAAGATACAGGACGTTAATGGGGCTTCTTACTCGCTGGCACACCCCCAAATCCTACTTCCTGGCCTCTCAGTGAATACTTCTTTTTTAAAATACCAAAAGGAAGCCAGGAAACCACAAAAACCAAGTGAAGACGCGTTTCCACGCTACCCACCAACTCCTCTGAATGAGCAATCCCGCCACTCCCGCGGGGAGCCCCCGCGTTCCCACGCTCGCTCGCACGCCACCCCCCGGGGCACACACCTCCCACTCCCCGCTCCCAAGTGCACCGATGGCATTTGCCACCGCCCACAGGGTGCTCGTGATTCAGAGATGACGGCTGGCAGCCGGGGACAGATGTCACTGCTTCACAGTCCTCCTGTGGGCCGCGAGAGCAAGAGAGGGAGGTGGCCCGCAAGGGACGCCAGAGCGAGCGCTTGGAGGGGAGGGCTCTTCACATCCCAGGACCTTGGCCTCACCCTCTGCCTGCCACTCACAGCAATGTTCCGCTTGCTCGGGTATCAAAAACCTCAAACAGACCATAAAGGCATGTGGATGAGACCCTCTGCCATCTGACGCTGATGCTCCTGCTAGAGTTCAGAGTTTAGTCATCTGAGGTCCCCTGATCTAAATCTCTCTGCACGTGTGCCTGTCACACCAGGGCTCTTCGCAGACATGCAGGCACACACGCCTCCTAAAAGATCCCGAGAGCTTGGCAGGGAAAGATACACCCAGAGAGTGTGCGGGGAGGGGGTCCTGTTTCTGACCCCATCTGAACTGAGTTCTGGGCTCAGGGTTTAGTTCTTTCAGAAGTCCCTATCGCTAAATCACCTTGGTAATTCCAGACGGCCTGAAGGGGTTTTGTTTCCTAAGAGGGAAGCCAAGCCAGGGCTCACAGAAGCCTCCAAGAACGGTCCTTGGTCCTCGCCAGGGAGGCTACCTGGAATGGGAAAGCCACCTTGTCACTGGTTTGAATTGAGTTGCAGCAACGCCTGGGACGTGAACACTTGTTTCTCTAAAGAGAAAACCCTGTGACGGAAGTTGACAGTCTGACAGGGAAACTCTGAAAGTGCAGGCAGCGGGGTAGGTAGCATCAAGCCTCAACAGTGGCCAACCAGAAGTCCCACGGCTGCCTGTCAGCAGCACCCACGCGGGCCACCTGGCAGGCCGTGGGAACCAAGGAAGCCCATTCAGAAGTGAAATAAATGTCTCAGCCAAATCAAGCACAGACACCCACACAAAGAGCCGCAGCACAGGTCAAATTGCCCCGTAACCTGCCTGTACTTAGCTGTTCAAACAGCCACCGCTGGAACTCTGCTAACAGAGAGGGCAGCTAATTACCAGAAGCATCCTCGCCTGAACTCCCGGTCGGTTACAGTCTAACATCTGCCTGGCCAGCCCTCTTTGGACAGCATTTGCAAATAGTGGGGCTTCAGTAGAGCCACTGCTCCAGGTCCAACTCCCGCTTACCCTGACACTATTTCCAGGCACGTGTGGTGCAGCAGGTGGACTGGCTGGGGGCTCTCTCCCCGTTCAGGCCGGCTTAGCCCCAGGGAGCCCTCCTCAGGGACTACCTCATCCCAAATGGACGTGGGTCTCAGAGGTGGGTCTCAGAGGTGGGCCTCAGAGTGCAACCGTCCTACCCCGCACCAAGATCTCAAAGGGTCGAAAGGAAGTGAAGCTTCTTAGAGAATGCTGTAGCATTTAAAAATTTTCATGAATAATGTCATGAAAACTACAGATGCAGGTTTAATCCACTTTCTTTTGCCCATTAAATACAGGTTTACTTTTAAACTGTTCATTGCAGTCACCGCTAATCCTTCCTAGATTAAAGTGGGAATCTAAGTAAATATACACACAGATTGCGACTGCTCTCTTACTACCGATGCTTAACCCTGAACACACAGTAGGTCCTGATGTACAGCCTCCTGGAACTGTGCTTCATGGACTGGGCTGCCTATACCCCGCTCCCCCGGCCCTGAAAATATGTCTTGGGGGGCCAGGAGGTGTGGCAGCCTGCTGGGAATGAAAGCTTCCCTATTCAGACAATCACAGAGACGTTACTGAGTAGAATAAAGAGTTCACATGAAGTTTCCAAATAAGAACAAGAGACCTCAAGGAGACTGTGTTGTCCCTGCAGGTGGCTTTGTGCTATGCCCCTCCCCCACTCAGGGGCACCTGAGCAGAGAAGCTGGTGGCACTGTCTGGAGTGCTCAACCTGATGACACATGGGGGGACAGTCCCACTCCACCCTGTTCCCATGACTAACAAGTGACTTCAGTGGCCCACCTGGGAACACCAAAGATGGGGCCTTTTTCTCATAAACAGGAAGGAAATGGGCAACGCTGCCTACAGCCCACAGCTACGCAGAGCAAATCCACATCTGCCCAACGCAGAAAGTGGGAAAAGACGAAAAGGGGAGCTTGCCCTCCCAGGCACACCCCCTCCTGTGGACCCTGTGTCAGACCTTGCCAGAAGCAAACGGGCACCTGCCAGGGATTGGAGGTGTGACCTGGACTTGCAGCAATTTTCCAGAGTCTAAAAGGGAGAAATGGTGTCTAGAAAGTTCTACAACATTCAGAACTATCTCCTACAGATAGCAGGCGCTCAATGACCATTTGGGGATGATGCCTCCCACGAGCAGAGAACCAGTCAAGGCCCTTGGCTCCTCCAACCCCCAGTGGCACCTGATACTCTGGGGCAGGGCCCAAGGGTCTCCATCCCACCCCCACCCCAGAGTCCTCATGAAGGGGTTCTCGGACACACTCTGCGAAACACGGATTCAGAGAAAAGTCACACACCCAGGGAATGACGGAGCTGGGACTACAAGCTGGTCTGGATAACGCCCCACTCGGCACTTCTCCCATGCCAGAAGCATTATTGATTATTGATAGAGGTCAGGTATTTCCCTCCAAGCACTACTGACCATCTGTAACAAGTTCCTGCAGTTGGAAGAGATCCAGAGCAAGACATCTCAGCGTAGCTCGACACTGGACTCTATGACTAATGTTCTTTGCAAGCAGCTGCTGGCCTGTTCTTGCAAGAAAAGTGAATTTGGGGGCTTTCACAGGCTTGGTGCTGAGCACTCTTAATCATTCACTTGGATCACTCCAGTGACAGGCTTCGGTTGAAACCAAGAAGCGTTTCTATCCAGGCAACGGCAGAAGCTCCCAGTGCAATTCCCGGAGCTCCGACTGGAGTCCGTGGCTCTAAAGGATTATTTTACTCCTGCCCATCAGCCCAGCTCATCCTACAAACCTTGAAGTCTCAGCTCATCCAAAAGAAGGTTTGATCTCAGGACAATTAAAATCCAAAAGTAATTTATTATTTCCTAGTCCCTTGACCCTACTTTCCTCATCCATATTTTAAACCCTTTGTATTAATATATCATCTTATAAACCATCTCTAAACTCCTTTGAAATAAAGATGTATTTAATAATCAATAATATTCTCTACTCAACTCACCAGGCAATTTTATATGGTAGTGGAGGCACACGGACCTCAAATTCAGTCCCGGACCCTTCCTTCATTAGCTGTGTGACTTTCAACAAGTGACCTAGACTCTCTGAGCCCTGTTGTCTCCTTCTACAAAATGGTACTAATACCTGCATTTTAGGGTCGTTGTGGGGATAAAATGAGATGACATGGAAGCGCTTCGTGAGGCAGTATTGTCATAGTCATAGTCACTAAGGCAGCCAACGAAAAGACTCCACTTCGTCTCAGGCAAAAGAAGTGAGAGGGAGACAAGGAGTGTTTTTGTAAGAAGTGACAATGGAACAGTGAGATGAAAGGCCCAAAGGACAACCGTGACAGTAACCAAGAGATTAGGCCAGTGTTCATGTATCAAAAGCAGGTAGACAGGAAGAAGAAAGGGACATGCAGGAAGGACCCAGAGATTTTGTTCCTTATCTTGCTATAGTTTGAATGTTTGTGTCCCCTCCAAAATTCGCGTGCTAGCAATGTAATCCCTATGGCAACAGCGTAGAGAGGCGGTGCCCAGTGGGAGGCGTCCAGGCCAGGCTACACAAAGGGCTTGCGGGGGTGGGTCCACTCTCCTCTGCCGTGGGAGGACACAGCAAGAAGGGCCTCACCAGACACCAGATGCTGGGACCTTGATCTTGGACTTCCCAGACTCCAGAACTGTGAAGAATACGTTTCCGTTCTTTATAAATTACCCAGTCTGTGGTGTGCTGTCACAGCAGCACAAGACGGTCTAAGGCACGGCTTTATCAGTTTGCGTGGGCTGTGAGCGTGGGTACCATTTACTCCCCCACCCTGGCTGCTCAGAAGCGGGGAGCCCATCTCCCCATGTCTTGAGTGTGTAAACAGATGCTGGCAGACCGTGTTGTTATGTGGTGGCTCTCTTGATCCAGAGTGGCCCTCAGCACGCCAGGCTCTCTCTCTGTCACGTCAGTGAGCTGGAGCAGCTGGGGAGAAGGGGGACTCTGCATCAGAGGAGACGGGAGGCATCTGCCCTGCACAGCCCCAGCCCCGCACAGACCCTTGCTCCGATGCCATCCGAAGTGTCCTGGGGCTCCCGAGGCAGCTTCCACAGCTGGGGTTGCTCCATCGCAGCCTCGCTGCTGCCACTGCAGCCTCGGCCACTGAGCCTGCTCAGCCAGCCCCTGCCTACTTTTACACCCGCTGTCACTTCCCACCTTCCACCCTCGGAGCAGCGCGGCACCACTCTGCTCCCACGCTGCCCACATCTCCCTTGGCGGCTGTTTCCTGCCAGCTGGCTCTGGGAGTGGTGTGCTGCTGTTTCTTCCCTTTGTCTGGTGTGCACTGGGATTCACCCTCTCCGTCACCACGAACTCCCTCCCCGTGACTTCAGAGACAGAGAAGGTTCCTTCTGCGACACTCCACCTCTCCCCAGGCTCGGTGGCTCCCCGAAAACACACCAGGCAGGCTCAGCCTCCGCCCAGCAAGCCAGAGCACAGAGGACCGGCATTCCCGCCTTTTGGTGTGTCTCAGAACGATGGGCACCGCGGACGCCACTTGTGCCGGGTGTACCAGGAATGGTGCCACGAGTCACCAATGCACTGGGGCACAGCAGGGCTCGTCCAGCTGGCCAGGCCTCAAGTTGAAAAGCAGCACAACAGCTAACAGCCTGAACAGTGGGTTCAAGTTCTGACTCCGCCGGTTCCTAGCTACGTAGCACTGGGCAAGATGCTTAACCTCCCGGTTTGCCGAAGACAATCACTTCCTCGGACTGCAGCGGGAAGAACTAAGTGAGATGCCTGACGCAGGGCAAAAGCTGTCCTTTCAACAAAAAGATTTCTGTTTACATGAGGGGATCTGACATAGCTCCTCTTCAATGTTATCATTGCCCTGAATTTTCAAACTCCCCTAATTATCTATATACAGAGAAAATACAAAGTAAATAAGATAAATTAGCAACCTTAGACCACTTAATTCTAACCAGGAGCTGGTTATCTTTGTTCTCAATCTCTGAATGTCACGAACTAAGCTTCTACCTAGAATTTCTATCCCCGATTTTTACCCCTCCTGTCGGAGCCGGAAAGAATTGTCAGAACATCTCAGATCATTTCTGAGCTCATCACAAATCAATGGGCCATGCACTTCACACTCAATTCATCTGCAGTCTGGTCAACTCTGAGCACCTGGGAGGAGAAAACGCTTTCTGAGAAGTCAAATAAGCCAAGCGATGCTCTCTGCCATACCCACCTCCCGGGTCAAGGTTTACTGCCATTACCAGAACTTTCTAGGGAGTGAAGGCACCCCTCCCCCCATCCTTTCCTGAGCCCCTTAATTTTCCCAGCAGGGTTCTGAGGTCAGTGAAATCCTGAGTCTTATCCAGTTCCAACTGCTGGAATTTAAACAAATCCTATCTGCCAAACCTCAAACTGAATTCCTGGCTGTATAAGTAACATATAACAAACCCAGCCTGGCGGTTAACCCAGGCACCCAAATTCCCACTGATGAAAGCAAAGCGTCCCCCGTTCAGGCTGCAAATGCTATCTCAGAGCTCAGCATCCGCTGCTAAGATTTCATTAGGTAGCTAGTGGCTCTCTTTTCAAACTGTCAAGCGGTATAGATGAGCAATTAAGCAACTGAAAAGGAAGAAGAAGACGGTTTCTTAAGGAGCATTTAAAAATGCAAAGCACGTTATCTGTAACACCGCCCAGGGCACTTAATTAACTATACATCCCACTGTAAGCAGGAAGCCTGGCTATCCAGATGCCCCACCATCCAACAGCTGAAAGGTGGAGCTGGCAGCCCCCGTGGAGGTGATACTACTGCATCCGTGCCACCCCTTACAGATCCTGCTCTTGAAATGGGTAGGGGGTCTCTGCCAATTAGCTAGTTATGGGCAGAGGCAGGGCAGTACCCCAGATCTGTACTGCCCAACACAGGAGCCACAATTAAAGTGAAATAAAATTTAAAATCCATGGCTGGGCACGATGGCTTATGCCTGTAATCCTAGCACTCTGGGAGGCCGAGGCGGGAGGATCGCTTGAGCTCAGGAGTTTGAGACCAGCCTGAGCAAAAGCAAGACCCTATCTCTACTAAAATTAGAAAAATTAGCCGGGCATGGTGGCACACGCCTGTAGTCCCAGCTACTCGGGAGGCTGAGGCAGAAGGATCGCTTGAGCCCAGGAGTTTGAGGTTGCTGTGAGCTAGGCTGATACCACAGCACTCTAGCCTGACCAAAAAAAAAAAAAAAAATTTAAAATACAGCTCATTTGCACCAGCCACATTTCACATGCTCAGTAGCCACGGGGGCCAGTGGCTCCCATGCTGGACAGCGCAGAACAGACCGTTTCCACTGTCACAGAAACTTCTGCTGGGCGGTGCTACTCTGGAACACAAGATTCTGCCAGCTTTGCCCACTCCATCGGGGTGTGGGTCTCTATGTTACCTGTAGGTATCCACCCATTAAGCACTATGAAATTGGTTTGGCAGGTCATGGCGAGCTTTTCTTCTCCTATTGAATGAAATGGAAGAAAATAGAAAATACCATAGCACATCAAGTGCCAATGAAAGAAGAATAAATATTATGTCATAAACCTTATGCTCAGTTTTATTTATATTCATATATTTGTGTGTGTGTATATAGGGTATGGATATATATATTTTAATGGTTATATAGTTACATATCTCCTGGATCACAATGTAAAATTTGTTTCTGCTTGTGGGTCTGGGTCAGAAAAAGTTACTGTGCGCCACAGCACGCTGCTAGTCTGCACGCATTTGGCCAGCTCTGTCCCCACTCATTTCTTCCCCCTTTTCCAGATGACTCAAATCACGAGAAAATGAGGCACCGTGTCTGCTCCATGGCACCACACACAGGTTTCCCTCCAAACCTTTCTGTGCACGGCTCCCTGTGAATCCATTTCTCCGGGCACAGAGCCAGGCAACTGGAGGCTCCAGTGCCCACGGCATGGCAAGGACAGGGGACAATGGGCGGGCAGCCCCCCGGCTCCTCTGCCCTTGCAGCAGAACCAAGACTTGTCCGTTCATCAGCAGCAAAAATTAAGAAGCATCCAGATACCGTCATTCTTGTTCCCCTGGACCACAAGTTCCTCCCTCTCTAGCTATAGTTCTGCAGTTCATAGAAGTCTAAAGATCCCCTTTCCCTCACTGTGGTGGTGAATTTTATTAATATGTGTCAACTTGGCCAGGCCACTGTAGCAAGACATTTGGTCAATCTGTTTTTCCAAAGGTTTCTGTGAAAGTATTTTTTTAGATGAGATTAACATTTACATCAGTAGATACTGTGCAGAGCAGATTACCCGGTGTAGTGTGGTGGGTCTCATCCAATCAGTCGAAGGTCTGAAGAAGACAAGACTGATTTCTTCTGAAGAAGAGGAACTGAGCCAACAGACTGCCTTTGGACTTGAACTACAACATCAACTCTTCCACGAGCATTTGTGCTGGCCAGGTCTGCCCTGCTGTGCTTGTGTGCACTCGCTCTTCCTCTTTCTGTGTGTGTGTAGGTGTATCTCTTCGATTCTGCTTCTCTGGAGAAACAGAAGTTTCCTCAACTAATACCCTCCTCCTCATGTAAGGCTCTCTCAAATGTCACCTCCCTTGTGCAGCCACCCCTGATTTCCTCTGACAGAAATAATCGCTCCTTCCTCTGTGTTCATTCTGGTAGTATACTGCTTGTGCTGTATTTGTGCAAACATAATGATTGTGTCTTGCACTACGATTAATTGATCATCTAAAGCTTAGATTCTAAACCTTATTACTCAAAGCTCCGCCTGTAGAACCAGAAGAATCAGCATCCCCTGGAAGCTCGTTAGAAACGCAGATCTCAGCCCCCACCCCAGACCTACAGAATCACCATCTGCATTTTAACAAGGTGTCCAGGTGACTCATACACACATTAAAGTTTAAGAAGCACTGTGACAAACAAGTGGTTTTTAGCTTCCAGGAGCTTTAAAAATAGGGATGCCTAGTTCCTACCCCCAGGGACTCTGATGTAACTGGCCTGGGGGGCAGGCTGGGCATCAGGATGTTTGAAACCTTCCTAGGTGTCCCTAATGCACAGCCAAGCTTGAGACCCCACATGAATGAATCCCTCGTTTTTTAAGAGGCCAGCGAGGATAAGGGACCCGTGTAAGGTCACAAAGTGAGTTAGTGTCAGCGATAAGAATCCTATCAAGGTTTCTTATCTCCCTAAAAATGTTTTAAGGAAAGGGGGGGAAAGATCCATGTGCACTATCAGCAAATGATAACGAAACCTGGTTCCTCCAACAGCGACTTGGGACACTGTCATCACACCACGTATCTCCTCTGTAAAGAGCCAACAGAATTATCTATAAATAAAAGGAGATACTGAGTCTAGGATGGAGTTCAGGAACCCTTCTCATTTATAATGACTATCAAACACCAAAACCAAGTGTAAAATTCGTGCTGGGAAAGATGTGTGCCACCCCCAGTCCAGGGTGACCCAAAAATGTCCCACGTGGACATTTGGCTCCTTCATCCTCTGCTGATCCTGTGACTCTGTGGTTATATAACTCCTCTGGAAGGTACCAGATGATGCTGCAGTGCTGTCTCTGTGTTGCCATATGGCACGGAGTTTTCATGTGAATGAGGAGATAGGATGAGAGAAGTAAATAGATTTCTTTTCCTTTCAGGACCCTCCCTGGGTTTTACCTGCACACTGGCCTGCTGAGGTCCACTAATCCCTCTGTCAGGGTTATGACCGGTAGCAACAGGCTTGCCACCCACACAGGTTATTAACGTCACATCCTCTGCCTTTGAGGAGGGATGACTACATGCTAAGGGGGCCACAGCCCCAGGGTTTCGAGTGTGACGTGGTGGCATTCTCCATCATCTCCCTCCCTGTGGCCTCCTATAAACCATCCATGGTACAATTTCTGGCCTGGACTTGCCTGGAATGGATACCCCCTTGGCCTGCCGCTGCCACTGCAGTGCTTCTCTGACAAAACTGCAACTCTCCTCAGTGCGGTGGGGCACGGCCTGCCTACCGAGACCCCTGCGGAAGCAGCTAACCCCAAACGCCCACTGTGCTGATAAATTTGTGCCCAGAAATTACGCTGAACCCCACTGAACTTCTGGCTTGACAGTCAGTAGTAGCAGCTACCCATACAGATGCGTTCTCAGCAGTGCCATTACAGGAGGAAAAAATAAAAAAATCAAGGGCAGAACACACACACCCACATGCACACGTGACCACACACACCACTGTCCAGCCTTCCCACTAACCCACACCGGCCGTGCTACTCGGCCCAGCAAATCCGCTTCTCCTCCTGTGCAGATGAAGGAAAGAATGCTTCCTGGTATCGGGGAGAGCTGTGTGTGTACATTTATGTAACTGATTAAAAAAAAAAAAAAAGCAGCAGCAGCAGCAGCCATGCTAATCACCATTATGACAGCAATGGTAATAAAACAACACTTAAAAATATTTATCAAACCAGATAATTTGGCCCAGTCGGTTCCAAGCTTATAAAGTGAGTTATTAGAATAGACATACCAGGTGAGAACAAGAAGGAACTCTTAAAAACCAACTCTGGAGCCTGTGTTTACCTTTAGGAAACAAAAGTCCAGGGAGGCGGGGTCACTTGCCCAAGGTCACACAGCTAATGAGCACGGTGTCGGGATGACACCTGCCTGTGCAGGTTCCCGGGCTTTTGGCTGCACGCTACCACACACGGCCCACAGAAAGATTCACTCGGATGGTGGTGAATTTTCCCAGAACCAGGGTTCTAAAGCTGCTAAGCATTGATATCATTTGACAAAAAAAAAAACCTTCCTGCAAACAAAAGGGGAAATAAAAGAAATTGGCAATGTTGGCAACTGCACCATCCCTCTATTTTTCTTTGGAAAACAAGAGCTTTACTTCCCACCCTAAGGCAAATTCAAGAGGCAGAGAAAGATGACAGGACCATTCCAGCTGTTTCCATCAGTGTTTGGGTTTTGCTCGTACAAGGTTAGAAATACAAATAAATTACCCCACAGCCAAGAGCCTATGGCTTCTCCCTAAATTCAGAGTCAGGTCCAATTATTCATGTAAACAACAGCAGAGCCCCTAGACCTTTATTCAACCACTTCTACTTCCTAGAAGACAGTCTCTTCCCCTTGGCCAAGGCTGGAATCACTTTTATGCCACCAAAAACACACATGTGCCTAGGAATAGCCATCCCGGGTCCAAAGGATCACAGAATGTAAGAACCAGAGTGTCACCCTAATGAAACTGTTTTTTTCCATGTTATTGTCTCTTTCTTTGGAAAAATACATTTATTTTTTCCATTAAGACCTTTTTAAACACTGAAAATTTAGAGAAGGAAAAAATACATAATCCCACAACTTTACAATAACTATTATTAGGATTTGGGCTTATTACCTACCAGACTTTAATTTTTTGGGGAAATGCGTGTGTGTGCATGTGTGTGTTAAACAAGGCTATCATGAAAACATACAAATACTTCTATGTTCTTTTTCTTTCCCTATATAGTAAGAAAATTTTCCATATTGCTATAGTCTTCCTATACATAACTCCAATGGCTATTTAATATTTCATCAATTGTATTTTCCATATTTACGTAACGGTTTCCCTACTGTGGAACATTTGTTTCCAGTGTCTAGTAATTATAAATAAGCCTTCACTGAAACTGAACATGTAGGTGTTTCTGTCGTTATTATTTTAGGTTATTTCCCTAGGAGGGCTTCCTAGAAGTCAACCTCCTCATATTCCTCACTTTTGAAAAACACAGATCGCTAGAGATTAAATGATCTGATTAAGGGAAGAGGCACACTCTCCAGAGTCCTGGGTTCGGCCTTGACTCAGCCGTCAATAATCAGCTGTGAGAACACCGACAAGCCACTCAACTCCTCTGAGACTCAGTTTCCCTCGGGTGTCAGGAGACAGGGTGCTATAAGCCCTCTCTAGGGTGCTCTGGTTGCCAGGGCTGTTCTCTTCCCACCATTCCACATGGTTTCCCATCAGAGATACCAAATCCCCCGGCCAGCTCCCTTCCCTATCTCTGCTTTTCACACAAGCTGCTCAGGAAAAATGATTTAGTCAAAGCCCATCATGGGACCCAAGTTGTTTAAGCCTGTGGGAGCCATGCAGGTCAAGTCCGTGGTGTGCAAAACGAGGCAGCGGGATTGGCTTCCTCCCCCTCCAGAGCCTTTGCCACTGTTTTCTGAATCCAGGTCAGCCGTGGAATTCAGCAGACCTCGCTTCCTATCTCCAAGCATTGGCCATAGGGTACTGTGACAATAATAAACACACACGGCCTGTACATTGGGACTTCCCAGAATTCAGGCATGTAGAGGGAGGTGCCTGTGTCTCCCACGATGGCCCTCTGGGACAGCAAAGAGGCCGCTGGTCACATCCCTAATGAAGCCCTGCTGGTACAAACACCACATTCAGCCTAGAGCACGCCAGAACAGATGGACGCACACATCACATTCTCCTTTTCTATCTTATCCATACGACAGTTTGCCATTTATTTTGGCTGCTTTAAAAATGAATTCTAATCAGCAGAGAAGTGAAGATCACTAAATGACATTTTCTCAATGTTTCAACATCCCATTGGATTCATGCAGTCTCCCCGGCTACTGTCTCTTCAGTTACAGAATGAAACGATGGGAGTTCCAGTTCAGTCATCGTTTCCTCCTTTTTTATACGCTGTCAATGAAAATGAAATGGCCTTTGTCCACAGAGACCACTGATTTGCAGTATGATGTACTGGAAAACACACGAGCTTTAGAGTCAGGCAAACCTAAGTTGAATTCTGATTCTACTTCTTCTTAGCTGGGTGAGCCTGCCAAAATACTGTATTTCACAGACCCTAAGACATCACTACAAAGACCTATAATTATTTTACTTACTGCCAAAAAAGAAAAGCTCCTTCAGGTGTATCCATATTTGAAATGTTCAAATGTGAAAAGAACATGTATCACAGAAATCAATGACAGGATAGTTAAGCCCTCTACAGTCACATTTCTCCCCTGAGAGATGGTGAGGCTAAATGTCCACCTGGGAGGCTGGCTGTGAGATGTAGGTGAGTAAACTTTGTACTACGCCTGACTCCAGACCTGGTCAAGTACGCCACAGAATGGTAGTTTCTCTTTTTTTTCAAAAGCGATGAGTAGGTTCAAAGAACCCTCTCGGAGTAGTAGACTTCTTCTAAGTCCCTGTGACCTAGAAACACAGGGACTTAAACACAATAGACAATAAATGGGTGGAGGGTATGGTGGCGCACCTGTAGTCCCAGCTACTTGGGAGACTGAGGCAGGAGGACTGCTTGAGCCCAGGAGTTTGTGGTTGCAATGAGCTACAATGACACCACTGCCCTCCATCCTGGGTGACAGAGTGAGACTTTGTCTCAAAAAACAAACAAATAAAAATTCTCTAAAAAAAACTATATATTTTTTTAAAACATTAAAAATTAATAAAAAGATAATAATGGGTGGAGAATACAAATGCTGAATTACTTGGAAAGCTGACAAATACCCAAGCCAAGAATAACTGTCGGCTGATCCAGACAGTGCAGTCCCCACTGGCTTCCCAGCACCTGAAGGTGAGGAGCACATCTGCCAGTATAACCTTGACTGGGGCTGGGGCTGGGAAGGGAAAGAGCTCCTCTCTCCTGGAGTCGCCCACGCAGGCAGGCTGGGGACCGAGGCCTGCAGCACTCAGGCAAGAACGAGGAGCTAATCTCGGCCCACAGACAGCACCGCGCTGGGGGACCCTCGGGCCCCGGGGGAGAGCCAGGCTGCCTGTGTGCCCTTGTGCCCTGGATGTGAGGGCTGTGCACATTAAGTCAGACAGGCTGCGTCCCCGGGGACTTGGAACGCCCCCACCCCACTGTCTCTGTGAGAAGAAGCATCATGGGGGGCAAACAAATGTCCCTCCTGGGTGTGCTGGAGGGAGCAGGAGCTCAGATGAACAGAACCTCACGGCCTTGTTTTTCCCTGACATTTCCTCCTGCTGCTTTTTCTTCCTCTGCCGTCCCAGCTCTGTCAGAAAGGGGGAAGAGGCAGAGCAGGGGAATGAATCCCACTTTCCACCACCCACTTTTGATTATTCATCTTCCTGTGGGAGATGAGAAGAGCTGCCAGGGACGCATTTAAATAACAAATCCCAAATCGTTGCTTTGCCCTTGACTGCAGTCAAGAGCCCTTCTGAGGGAAGCAGGCTGCAGCGAGCATGCTCACACCCTCGCAAATGCACACTCGCCCCCTTCCCCTCCCCCGCCCCCCAGCCCTGCAAGCTGCAAGTTAGCAGTCCGGCTCCCCAAGGAATGCTCACACTAACTGATGCGGCTTTCACACATTAATGGGACTCAAAGGGGGAAAAAAAGCAACAATAATTAGCAAGATAGTAAGTATCTGTTAGTTGAGGCTGCAGGCTTGCAGGCTTTAGTATTTATTTAGCCTGTCCCCATGGATAAAGGGAAGGAGAAGGGAGCATAGAAAGGAGGAACAAAGTCAGAAACCAGCCCTTCCTCTAAAGCCAGGATTCTTCCCCTCAGCCCAGGTCCTCAGGAGCTGGCTGCAGAGCGTTCTCCAAGGTTCTTGCAGGATAAAGAGACCTGGCATCTAGTCCCTACCCCTCACCATCCTCCTGGGCAGCCTACGAAGTCCCTTTGCTTATCTGTGCTTCAAGGAGGGAAAATATCTGTCTCATCTCCCATCCTTCCAGGATTGGCTGAGAGTGTTCAGGAAGACATCCCCTGTGAATGAAGCCAGAATTCCCACCCTGGCCAGTGACATATGCTCCCTGAAGTCCGGTAATAAACCCTGGGAAAGTGGGTGGAGGAGGGAGGGGCACCACAGTTGATCTGGTTGCTCACTCCCTACATGTAATGGAGAAGTCAGGAAACTTTCCGCAGCACATCTCCATCTCGTTAATAATAGAGTCTTTACTAATAAATCATGGAGGTAGTGCCCAGACCTCATTAAATCTCTACTAACTAGTTTTGAGACACCAATAACCTGGATAGATTCTCCATCCTCCTATTCCCAAGGGAAAATGAAACACACCTCAAAATTTGGGTTTCCCAAAAATCCATGTTTAGATCACACACAAATGACTGCTTTGCTCATTGCTGTATCCATTAGTGCTGTCCACGAGGATAGAAATGTTCTCTGCAGCACAGTCCAATATGGCGGCCACCAGCCAGCCACGTGTGGCCTTCAAGCACCTGATACGCGGCTAGGATAACTGAGAAACTGAATTTTTCATTTTTATTTAGTTTTAATTGACGTAAAGTTAAAGAACCACATGTGGCTAATGGCTACTGTATTGCATAACACAGATCTAGATAGCGTCTGGAATACAGCTGGCGCTCAATAACTATGTGTTTAAGGGAAAAATGAATGGACAGTGGCTCACCGTAATAAGTTCCAACTTAAGCAGGATTCTCATATTGGGCACTCATTTTAAACAAAGCCCTTCCTAGGGTACTTTCATTATCCCTATTTTACAGATGAAAAAACTGAGGCTCAGTGGAGTTGAGTGAGGGGCCCACAGCCACCACAGCACGTGGCCAGGCCAGGCTTCACCCCCAGGCAGTGTGACGCCCGCACACCCCTCTCTGCTGTCCCTGCGGCTTCCTGAAGTCTGAGGAGACAGCCTTTATAACTGGTTGTCTCTTTCCACTGATGAAAAAGAGCCTTTGGGCGCATCACTTTACTTTCTACAGAATGACACCAAATTCCACAGGGAACCTTTCCTTTTGAAAAAGAACAATGAAGATACACAATGTTGTCACATCGGGGGATCTTTCAAAAGCCTCCCCAGAGGCTCTGTGGACTGACTTGTGGGTCTCAAGTCAAGAATTCACTGTTCATTCCACCACCCCGGCCTCTTCCTAAAACCCCCTCTCAAGCTCGCAGAGAGCCCCACAGTCATTATCTCCACCACCTCTTGCCTTGTAGCGACGAGAGGCAGGTCCACATGTCATACACAATGTCCTTCTCCAAGGAGATCACTGCATCCTTGCTCATCTAGTAAACCACCACTGTAGCTGGGCCTGACCTAGTACCACAAGGGGCCCGACTGTCTAGCAGGGGGACACGAGCCACCACCACCATCCAACGAAAGCCCAGAACCAGGGCTGAGCACCGCACCCAGCACCCTCTCCCTGGCTGATCCTGTCCTCACTGGAGCACGCCCCCACTCCATCACCCAGAGAGCTTTTGTCCTTACAGTGCTTCTTGCCCAAGCGATGTTTGCAGCTCTTCTCACACGCTTGAAGGCAGCCATTTGGGCTCCTCTCCACGGGGTTCCTGCCAATGCTCCTGCAAGCTGTTTCCCTTGACAGACCCCGGGGCTCTGCCATTTGTCATTGTCACCATGTGGGATCTCCAGGGAGAGAAGGACGCAAGGGGCACTTACTGCTGATGCAGAAAAATATTTTTAGACTTTCGGACATTCTTAAACCACTCTTTGCCCTAGGCTACCAACTGCAGGCAACACAGTCCACCCCAGGGTGCTGTCACAGAACCTGGGGTTCCTTGAGGAGGACTCTACCTCGTAGAGCCTTCCATGTCTTCCTTTTCGATTATTTAACTCCTACCCCTTCCTCTAGGTCCAGGTGAACACCCACCCCCTCCAAAAGGTCTTCCCAGGCCCTTCTAGCTCTCAGACAGCATCTGTTACCCGCAAGGCCACCTCCTTAGGGACCCACTGCTGCCCGAGGGGAAGGACCCTGGGGGTGAGGGTGGCTTTCCTCACTGCTCCGCGCACCCCTCATTTTCCTTCTGACTCCAAGCTCAAGTTCCTCACGTAGCAAAACAAATGCTGGGCAGTGAATGAGAAGCACTAATTCCCCAGCTATTCGGGGAAGCCCCTCCAGGTCCCTCCGTGCTGAAAGTGTCCCCTGACCTTGCACGTAGCATTTTTTTATGAGGGGGATTCTGTTAAAACGTTTTCTCCACTTTTTCCCTTTGTTTCCATGCCCTTTGTACACTGGCACTGGAAAGCTGCCCAGGTGGCTGACCCTTAATCCAATAATGATTTTTGGAGTGGGTTACTCAATGGCCTTGAGCAAACCCTTCTCGGCATTGCAGTGCAACCATCCACTCTGCACTTCATCCTATGTTCCGCTGCATTACTCTATGGGGCTCTTCTCTCCACAGCTAATGCAGGGCCACAGGCATGCAAAAGGCATTTACTAAATAAAAATAAATGGAAAAAAGAGAAACACTCCCCAGACACTGGTAGAATAGGTAGCCGGAAGACCCGGGGGCACCACAGACAATCTTCTAATTGGAAGTGCCCCTGGCAGAGTGTCCAGCCCGTTATCACTGGCCGGGGCAACACGAAGCCCCAGAGATCAGCATCTGCCCACTGGGAGTCTTGCTCTCCTACATAAGGAACCACTTCAATGAACATCTGGCAAAGCTAATTTTACTTGTACTGGAGAATTAGTTCAAGTGTACTAGTTCCAAAAGCAAAAATAAAAGAAAATATATTAAAAAACGAAAGAAACTCTACAACCCAATTTAAAAATAGGCAAGAAATTTGAATAGATACTTCACCAAAGAAGATACATGACTGACTAATAAATACATGAAAAAATGCTCAACATCATTAGTCATAGAGAAATACAAATCCAAGTCATAATGAGATACTGCTACATACCAACTATAATGGCTGTTATCAAAAAAAAACTAACTATCCCAGGTGTTGGTGTTGATGTAGAGAAATTAGAACTCTCCTACGCTGCTGGTGGGAATGTAAAATGGTGCAGATGCTTTGGAAAACAGTTTGGCAGTTTCTTAAAAAGTTAAGTAGGTATGTACCATACAATATAGCAATTTCAGTCCTAGGTGTCTATCCAAGAGAAAGGAAAACATGGATCTACAAAAGACTTGTATGCAAATGTTCACAGTAGCATTATTCATAATAGCTAAAAACTGGAAACTATACAAACATCCATCAGATGGTAAATGGATAAACAAAATGTGACATATCCATATGATGGAATATTACTCAGCAATAAAAATGAGCTTCTGATACATGCAACAACATGGATGAATATCAACATTATACTAAGCGAAAGAACCCAGGTACAAAAGACTATATGCTTTATGATTCGATTTATATGAAAGTTCTAGGAAAGGCAAACTATAGAAACAGACAGATCAGTGGTTGCCTGGGGCCCAAGGTGGGAGTGAGATTGGCCACAAATGGGCATAAGGAAGATTTTTAGATTGGAAATGTTTTAAAACGTTTTGTAGTGATAGTTACACAACTATATAAATTTACTAAAAATCACTGAATTGCTTATAATGGGTGAATTTTATGGTATATAAAGATAGTTCAATAAAGCTATTTTTAATAAAAGTAATGCTAAAGCTGCCAATCAATCTAATTTTGGGCTTTAAAAAATTTATAGTTTCAGTTTAAGGGTAATTATGCTAACTAAAAGAGTATCTGAGTACCCTAAAAGCTATTATAATTTAGAAACTGGAAAGTTTTAAAAATTCTTATCATTTTAATGTAAAGTTATTTCTTGAACATTTTTTAATGCTCTACAGCAGGGGTCCTCAAACTAAGGCCCGCCGAGGATATTTATCCGGCCCACCAGGTGTCTTTGCCACCGCTGCCTGTCCTGCTTAGCAGCCGACTAGTCCCGGGCCCACAGTGCGCATGTGTGGAATGTGTGCCACACTCTCCCATGGCCCTCCAACGGGTCTGAGGAACAGTGAACTGGCCCCCTGTTTAAAAAGTTTGAGGACCGCTGCACAGGAGGCATCAACAATTCTCAAAGAAAGTCTACACCCCAAGGCAGCCCAGACTTGCCTAAACCCTAGAGGCCAAAGCCCTGTAGACAAGTACAGAGCTGGTCAGGGTGAAGTGTCAGTGTGGCTGACAGGGGTGAGCCTTTTCCCCAGCATTCTCCTTAGCTTGAGTCTGAACCAATAAAAACACTCGCCTTCAAGATCCTCCTGCTGCCAGGACAGGTGCTCGGAGACTGACTGCGCTCCCAGCCACACCCACCAGCTGGACCTACGGGAATTTTCTCCACCCACACGTCTTCCAGGTTGCTCAGCACCCGGCTTGTTTGGGCAGGTGGCCTTGATCCAGGAGAAATCTGTATTAGTCAGGGTTCTCTGGGGAACTAGAACCAATAGCATGGGTGTGTATAGGGAGAGACGTATTTTAAGAACTTGGCTCACACAATCGTGGGGACTGGCAAGTCCCAATTGTGCGGGCCAGGCTGGCAGGCTGGAGACCCAGGGAAGAGTAGATGTTGCAATTTCTGGTACAAAGGCAGTCTGGAGGCAGAAATCCTTCTTCCTCTGGGACCTCAGGCTTTTTTCTGATTCCTGATTCCTTTAAGGCCCTGAGCTAGTACTTTAAGGACTATGCCTCACCGCAGTGCTCTGGGCCTTAAGCACAGAGTACACAGGAGGCTCTCGGTAAAGATTTGCAAACCTAGGGAAGACCCTAAAACTCTATGCAATTGGTCATGTTTATCTACTTTCCTATCACAGGCTTTAAAAATGTATACATCCTAAATTTAATAATAATTTAATAATAACAAGGTTGGGGCCGGGCGCGGTGGCTCAAGCCTGTAATCCTAGCTCTCCGGGAGGCCGAGGTGGGCGGATCGTTTGAGCTCAGGAGTTCGAGACCAGCCTGAGCAAGAGCGAGACCCCATCTCTACTATAAATAGAAAGAAATTAATTGGCCAACTAATATATATAGGAAAAATTAGCCGGGCATGGTGGCGCATGCCTGTAGTCCCAGCTACTTGGGAGGCTGAGGCAGCAGGATTGCTTGAGCCCAGGAGTTTGAGGTTGCTGTGAGCTAGGCTGACGCCACGGCACTCATTCTAGCCTGGGCAATAAAGTGAGACTCTGTCTCTAAAAATAAAAAAAAAAAAAAAAAAAAAAAACAAGGTTGGTATCATTGGATCATTACATATATTATTTCTTTCCACTGTTTTGCTATGGTCATTATGAAAGTAGTAAAATGCCAAGTGTGTATTTCCTTAAGTGGATAAAGAACCTATACAAATAAATGTCTACATTTATAAAAACCTTAATCAAGTTTCTGGCTTTTTTTTTTTTTTTTTTTTGAGACAGAGTCTCACTCTGCTGCCCAGGCTACAGTGCTATGCTGTCAGCCTAGCTCACAGCAACCTCAAACTCCTGGGCTCAAGCGATCCTCCTGTCTCAGCCTCCCAAGCAGGTGGGACCACCATGCCCAGCTAATATTTTCTGTTTTTAATAGAGACAGGGTTTCACTCTTGCTCAGGCTGGTCTTGAACTCCTGACCTCAAGCGATCCTCCAGCCTCAACCTCCCAGAGTGCTAGGATTGCCGGCATGAGCCACCGCAGCCAGCCAAGTCTGTGTCCTTAGAATCAGTACATTTTGGAGTGCGGCCCAGCTGGCAATGACCACTCTTAACAATCTCTCCCCTTTGCCCTCGAGTAGAGTGGTCCTGACAGCATTTTGTGCCGTGTCCCCCATACTCCGGGTAACCACAGAAAAGACTGGGCCAGGAGAAAGCATCTGGCATAAGCAGGGACAAGTGGGGGTGGGGCAAGGCCACACCTTTCAGGTGGCTGAACCTGTAATATTTGTATTTGGGAGCTGCAGGTGGACAGTAATTTCTCAGCTACCACATGAACTATGCAGCAGAGGCAGCCGGTGCAAAGAAGAATAGATGAGGAAGCAGACACACGGAGAGGAACAGAGTAAAGTTCCAGGAGTTCATGGTTTCTAGGCACCCAGTGAGACCCTGCTACATCTGCACCCCTCATCACAAGGGCTACCAAGTCTTTACAGGAGCGTGGTGAGTTCCTGGCAACGCCACCAACACCTCCTAGCGATCACATGTCTGTGAAGCAAGTACTGGATTCACAGCAAATACGACATCTGAAGCTTGGCTTAGGTACAGTCCCTTTAAAAACAAGAAAAAATTTAAATGTATTCTCTGAATCTAGCAGGAAGCATCTCTTCAGAAAATATGGGAAAAAAAATCTTGAAAAGCACCATTTGGATTATGCTAAAGAACTGATTATATTAAGGAGAAGTAAAAACAATTAACTAATGTTTACTGAGTTGATGTAGATAACTGAGAGTAACGCAGGCTAGGTCTTATAAACTCCCTCTCATCTAGTTATCACACCAACCCTATATGATAATGTCATTGGCTCCATTTTATTGGTTAGAAAACTGGAAGGATGGGTACCTCTCTCAAAGTCACACCATGGTAACCTATCGACCTTTCCTATTACTGGTGAATTTTATGAAGCTCGACAGTTTATGTAAAGATGCTATTTGCTAGGCCATGATTGCCCTGAATCAAAATATGTAACTAATTGCCTGTGGATTTCTTTCTTGGAGAAACCCTTGAAACATGCTATTGACTACAACCTATTGTTGTTCTTCCTCCAATTTCAGGTATCAAAATGTCCAACTTCTTCATTTTGCTTCTTCTCACTCCAATTTAAACTTCTGCAGAATTGTACATTTTCAAGGCCAGCTATCAACAAAATAATCACTGCAACTAATTTCAGTTAGATGAAATGAGATTGGTGATGCTTGACTTTTCCTAACAGTAAACAGAGTAATTTCTTTCATTTACATAATGCCCAAGGGCTTCCTCAACTCTATAACAAACTGATAGACCAAAAATCACTTGGCTCCCAGCTCAGGGGCAAGAACCCAGAGAGAAAAATGTAATTACTTTTTCCATGCAGTGTGGAGATAAGAATAGATCCAGAAAAGACCTCAAGGAAGAATTGGAAATGCAGGGTTTTCTAGGACTTCAGAATGGTTACTAGCAAGTCCAAGGGCACCGTTTGCATTGTCTGCAGCTGTATCTCAGCTGATGTGGCAACAATGGCGAAGCCCTGCCTCAACCCCTTCCCTCCTTGCTCCCCACCTCTGTTCCAGCAGCCCTCCTCAACGTGAAGCAACTGCTCACACTGTGGAGTAGGACAGAAAAGGGCAGATTGCTCCAGGTCCTCAGCTAATGACGCCAAACGAGTTGGGACAAGATCAATGTGCAGCAAGATCAAAGCTCAATGAAACCCTACAGCCTTACTCACCTGCCCAAAGGAGCTTTCCATTCCCATGGAGAGGCTTCACCAAGGGAGTCTGCACACTGCTGTCTCCAAATACCAGGACAAGGATCATGAAAACAGATGTCATCACATTCCACAGAAGGCAACAGGTATTTTAGCACAGTTCCTCTGCCAGGTTAATTACTCACAGCAGGGGACATCTTCTGTTCCCAAAGGCAGAGAGCCATCTCCTCTTTAGTGTCTGGCTGTTCCAGCATCCGCATTGCCTGAGAGCTCGATAGAAATTCTGAATCTCGGGTCCTACCCTGGAACCTATTTTTTTTTTTTTTTTTTGAGACAGAGTCTTGCTTTGTTGGCCAGGCTAGAGTGAGTGCTGTAGCATCAGCCTAGCTCACAGCAACCTCAAACTCCTGGGCTCAAGCAATCCTGCTGCCTCAGCCTCCTGAGTAGATGGGACTACAGGCATGCGCCACCATGCCTAGCTAATTTTTTCTATATAGATTAGTTGGCCAGTTAATTTCTTTCTATTTATAGTAGAGATGGGGTCACGCTCTTGCTCAGGCTGGTTTCGAACTCCTGACCTCGAGCAATCCGCCCACCTTGGCCTCCCAGAGTGCTAGGATTACAGGCATGAGCCACCACGCCCGGCCTGGAACGTGTTTTTTGACGAAATCTCCAGGTGATTGAACTGCACATTAAAGTTCAAAAGGCACCGGGCTACTGCACACAGGACGAAATGATATGTGTTAATTGACACAACCTGTTTATAACTTTTGCCTTCCCCCAAGCATACATCCATTCAGTGAAAATGCATTATCTGTCATTCAACAAATATAGCATGTCTGCTAGGTGGCTAGGTGCCTGGCACTGTCTGGGGAAGATAAGGCTACCCTGGTGAGCAAGGCGGACAAGGGCCCCACCCTCAAAGAACTCACATTCTAGCCAGGGAGACAACTGCACATAAGAAAAGCACCAAGCAAACGAAAGAGATCACTGCAAACTGTGAAGAGTGCTACCAGGAAGAGAAAGAGGGTGATAGAGGCAGGATTGGGGTGGGAAGGACAATCTTTTCATTAGGAGGGGAGGGTCCAGAAAGGCCTCTCCCCCAAAGTAACACTTGAGCTGAAACTTGAAAGTGAGAATGAATGAGCGAGCCACTCGGAGAAGAGAGGGGAAACTCTGGGCAAAGGGAAGAGCAGTGCAAAGGCCCAGAGCCAGGAAAGAGGTTGGTGGTTGCAGAACAGGAAAGAGGCCCACCTGGCTGCAGTACAGTGGGTCCGGGAGAGCGTGCAGCCGTCCAAGAGGTGGGAGACACGGACAAGGTGGGCCACTTTGGGCCAAGTTAAGTCATGGTATGAAGCTTGGATGTTAGTGCAAGTGCCATGGGGCCACTGAAAGCTGAGAGTGACACAGTGAGAAACACACACACACACTCGCTCACTTTCCCCAGTGAACAGAGAGCAGAATGACTAAGAAACAAGACTAGACCAGCCGGGCAGTTGGGCGCCTTACTGCATCAGTCTAGGTGGAATGGACCGCTGCACAAGAACAAACTGGAGACGTGTTCTGACCCCCGCCGGAGGCTGGTTTGAAGGCTGTGCTGCCTCTGAGCCCCAAGCAGTGCTGGACACAAAGGTGAGCGAGCCCATCCTTGCCCGGCCTGCATCCACACAGTTAAGGGGCTTTTCGACAGAGCCACACAGGGAAATCAACAAAATGCAGCGTCATCTTGGGTGCCAGTTAATTTGGCAATATCTTTGTTAAATGAAATGAGCACATACTCTTCGACCAGCAGTTTGCACGTTTATCCTACAATCAGACTGGCATGCGCACAAAATGACATATGCTCAACATTATTCCTTATATGTTTGTATAAGCAAAAGACTGGAAACAACCTAAATGTTGAGGAATGGGGAATTGGTTAAATAAATTTTGACTTATCCATATAATAGCATGTAGCCAAAAATAGGAACAATCATAATTTCATATTCTGAGTTTCATACATATGTAGATATATAAAATATATATTATATATATTACATATCATACCTATGATATATAAAAAGGTGTATGTATGGATATAAATGTGTATAAATGTATATGTCTATGAATATATACACAAATATGCATATGTGCATACTATATATGCAAATATAGAAAAATAATTTGTATAGATTCAACATATAAATTTTTAAGATAATAAAATTCTAATATATACATTTTCAAGATAATATTGTTACATGACAAAAGGTACATCACAATGTGAATGAGATGCTACTAACTGTATACAAAGGTTTTAAAAATTCTCATACACATACTTGCCAGTATGTACTTAGAAAAATCTTGAACAGAAGACAAAAAACTGGTAATGGTGACTGTCTCTGACTGGAGGACAGAGATGGTGACTTTTGCTCTTCGCTGTATACTTTTATAGCATTTGACATTTGTACATGGGAATATATAACCTATTCAAAATTACTAAATAGAATTTAAACGTTAAGCAAATGAATCAGAATAGGAGCTAGAAAAGATGGGGGCACTCAGTGCTAAGAACACACAAGGTATGGGGGAGCGGTGTGAAGATGGGAAAAGATTCTAGGAGGCGGGGACGCCTGGGCTGAATCTTGAGGGACACACAAGCATCATCATGACCACAGGGAAGAAGGGTATTCCTGGCTGAGGCAGGGACATACGAGCCAACACGTGCATTCTGGGAAACACCAGCAGTGTGGGTTGGCTGGAGCTCATGGGAACGGCCAGCAGGACATGAACCGGGCAGGTGCATCCCATGCTACCTCCTGCTTGTCACACCGACAAGTTGAGGCTTTGGCCATGAAAGCATTTGGGGAGCCTTTGAAAGGGGACATAGCGACACAGCCAGGTCTCCAGTGCTCCGACATCCCTGGCAGCAGTGTGGAAGGTGGAAGGAGGGGCGGGGGTGGGTGGAGCAAACTGGAACCTAATTCAGAAACTAGGTAAAGCCCTGACTCCTATGGAGGAAGTGATGATGCCGAAGGCAGAACAGATACAGAGAGATTCAGGAGATGGCATCAATCAGATTTGGGAACCGATGCCTGGGCTGGGGCAAAAGGAATAAAGGAAACTCCAACCATTTCACTTGGGCTGCCATCATCTGAGAGAAGGAACTGGGACAGAGAAGCAGGCTGGGGGTGGAAGAGGAAGCAGTGACTCTGGAGGAGGTAGAACGGTGGGTTCAAATCGCTAGCTGTACGTCCTGGAGCAAGTGGACTCAAGTCTCTGAATCCCAATTGCCTTATTTGTAAAATGGAGCTAATATCTACCCTAGAGGATTGTTTTGCTCAGGAGACGAAATGCTTTATACACAGCACCTACTACACTGCCTGGCACACAGTAGGTACTTAATAAGCCGCAGCCTTGGACAATGTAGAAATTACACATGGTAGAAATGTCTCTACAACACAGAAATGCCTAATTTATTAAGGTAGGGACTTTTTAAAAAAATTAAAGGAGAATGTGTGTGATTCAATTGATTCAAAGTTTCATTTCTCTTGGTCCCTAGAGCAGCCCCTCACCTCGACAGCCTGTGATCAGTTAAGAGTGCCGATCCAGGGCCACAGACCCAGTGCTATCTCTGGGCAAGCATCTCAGGACCCAGGCCTTTGTTTAATAAAGGACATTCACCAGGACTAGTCAGAGTGGCTAGTTTCAATTCCAGGCAAACACTAGTATCTGTAAGCCTCCAACAGCCAGACCAGCCTGATAACTGTTTGGGGTTTTTTACTTCCTGTGTCATGTGTGTTGAACCTCCCACCGTGAGCGTGAAGTAAACCAAGACGACCAACCTACTATGTACTTGCAGCCACAAGCCGCGTCCAGGGATTTTCCAGTGAAAATGAAGTCTACAATGAGACCAAAGTCCTGCCACATCTAAACACAGTGCCTCCATATTTTCTATAATCACAGACTACCTGGAATGACCTGCAAATGGAGGAGTTGAAAAAAAAGGAAAGAAAAAAATCCCAAGGCCTGCCATGAAAATATGAACAAAACCCTATTCCTTACCCATGGTTATTAAACTAAGTCTATTACGCCTCTTATGCTTGGTTTTGAGGAGGAGGTAACTCACATTAGTCTTGTTAATGAAAAAAAAATCATAGGGATTTTTGAAAATAAGAACAGAAGAAGTATGCAGAAATGTATAATTTGTGTCATATCTGAAACCCGAGCCTTCAAATATTTTCATGGCCAAAGTAGCAGAGGTGGTCAGAAGACAAGACCATCCTTGTTCCCCAAATTGCCACTCTCCTGCTCTAGGTTTGCTCCGTGGGTTTGACCTGCAGGACTAAGGCACAGCAGAGGGGAGAAGTGATGTCACAACACAGTCGTTCTGATATGACCAGTCCTAAGCCCTCCAGTATAGCTGGGGCTCCAGACGGACCGGTTTTACACAAGTTGCCCCAATAGAATTATACCACAAGATAGTTATAATCCATTTGATATGCACAGATCCAATGTAAACAAGGGCATTAGCTACCCAACATATATGTTTCATCAGACAGAAAAGAAATATTGGCCAGACTCAACAGCATTCAATTCAAGGTCAAATAAGCCAGCCTACAAAGGCCAGAAGCTTAATAAAATTAACATTAAAACTGACAACCCTGGGTAGCCTCCTTAGGAATTCTATCAGATGTCCCATCTGAGTCAACAGCCCAATGGCCTTGATAAAAATGGTTTGCTATGGAGAAAGTATTCTACACTCTGTTTATTGGTCTTCGAAGGCAGAATTAAAAAATATATGGACATTTCATCTACCCTGAATCCACACCTGTATTTTAAAAGTAAAGTGTTCTTTCCGAGACTACATAAATTACAGTTGTTTTCTGGATGCTGCCCCTGTTCCTAATTCTTCCCTAGTAACTACTCTAATGTATTCATCTTGTTACAAGCTTTGTCTCTTTCTTCACCAGTAGAAACTTCAACTTTCATGGGTGGGCTATTAATTTTCTTGGAACAGTAAGGAGTGAGCAATCTTCCTGGGATTGTTTTAGGCATGTGTAAGAACTGCTGATGGAGAAAACATGCACTTGTCTTTCCCCTGGGCAGGGCAGAGACGCCCATACTGTCTTCAGAGATTGTTCAGACTGCCTGGGCGTCGGGCTGGGGCCCTGGGTGGTGAGGAGCGGTGAACTCACCCCCAGCCCGCCTGTCGACACCATGCCTGCAGAAGCTATTCCGGAGGCAATGAAGGGGGGCCTTTTCTGACACAAAGCATCCATGCCTCTGGAACTACTGTGCTCATCCCCTAAACATTTAAGATCCATTACTCCAAATTGGTGAAGACAGTTGCTGGGAGGCTACACTCAAAAGTTAAAATCCCTCCGGTTTTACTAAATCAGTCTTTACTACCCTATGACGCCTCTGAAAACGTTCTAATAAGTCCCTCCTTCCAACCACTCCCGCTATCCTGGTCTCCAGCGCAGACGAAATGCTCCAGTCGATTGTCACATCTCCAATCTCACACTAAACTAACAGCAGGAAGAAACAAACGACCCTAGCAGGGCGCCACAGCTGCTGGACTGAAGGCACTCCATTGCCCCCAGGAGAACCCGAGACACGTGTGCGGCCCTTTATCCTGGCGTTCCTGGGCGCGCACTCGCCTCTGCCAGGCGCGCACACGCGCACGGACTTGGGCACTACACACACAGCTGGGGACCAAGTTTCCTCTCCCCGTGCGGAAACCTATCCCGTTCGGGGGATCTGATCCACCTGGTTCCCATCCCCGGTACGCACGCCCGCTCCAAGGCACAGGTGGGGAAGCGCGTCCAGGTGGAGCGAGGAGGGAGGGGGGAAGCCCGGAGGTGAGGAAGGCCAGGGACGAGGAGGAGGGAGCTGAGAGTGGGATCGCGGGCCTCAGAGCCTGGGGCAGGGGAGATGCAGTGTAAGCCTCTGGGATGCGGAGAGGGGAGGCAGCGGGGACGGCCGGGAGAGAAGGCTGGCGGGGGAAGGGAGGGGACGCGGCTGCTCACCCAGGGTTTTGACAGCGATCTGCCTGGTGAGGGGCGGCGGCAGGTTGATGCACACCAAGTCCACGTCCTGGTGCAGAAGCACCTCGTCAATGCGGCTCGTGTAGAAGGGGACGCTCATCTCCGTGGCCAGCTCCTCCGCTTCTTCCTGCGTGCGGCCCCACAGCGCCTTCACCGCGAAGCCCTCGTCTTTCAGCAGTGGGATGACGACCCGGGCCGTGAGGCTGGTGCCGAACACGCCCACCCCGGGAAGCATGGCTGCTCGGGTCCGCCGGGCTCTGCTTCTGCCTGGTCTCCAGTCGAACCCGCGCGCACACGCCTGCAGCCGGTCCTGCCCGCGGCCCGCGCAGCCCGCCTCGCCGCGGTGCGCCAGCCGCCGCGCAGCCGGCCCAGCGCCCGGGTGCCGAGAGCGCACCGCGCCGCAGGCGGAGCAAGCCTGGGCCGCCTCAGTACGGCGGCCGCGGCAGTGTCCGCCACGCGGGGCTCCTGTCCTTCCCCGAGGCGGCGGCAAGGACCCCCGTGGGGCGCCCGAGGCCCCGAAGCCCCGCGGAGCCGCGGCTCAGGCTGCGCTCCCGCCGCAGCGCCGGCCGGCTGCGTGCGCCCCGCCGAGGCCGCTCCATGGCCGGCTCATCCCCGCGGCCGCAGCCCGGCACCGGCTCTCCCCCGCGTCGTTCCCGCAGCCGGCGAGTCGCACAGACGAGCCTCTACGCCGCGCCAGAGCAGGGACGCTCTCGGCTGCCGAGGCTCCCTCCTCCCGCCCTCCGCTCGGGCGCGATAATCCCGCGGCCAGCAGGCGGCCGGCTACGGCTGCGGCCCGGAGCGCGCCCGGCGCGGATCCCGAGCGGCAGCGCGGCGGCGGCGGCCACCACCCGGCGCCAGCCTGCTCATTCTGCTGCCGCGTTCGCTCGCCGCGGCTCGGGCGGCCTCGGCCCCGGCCGGCTCGGGCTCCGGGCTCCCGGCTCCCGCGGGGACGAGGGCGGAGTTGGCGACTTTGGCTGTCAGCGGCCGGTTTTCCTGCACCGCCCTCGCCGCAGCGCCGCGCGCCATTGGCCGCCCGCGCCGCCCCCGCCCCGCCGCCGCCAGCCCGGGTGCGCGCCGCGCCCGGCCCCGCCTCGCTCGCCTCCTGCCCTCGCTTCTTCCCTTTCTTCGCCCTCACCCTCTCCTCCTCCTCCTCCTCGCTTCGCTCCAGACCCCGCCCCCAGCAAGCAAATAAATCTATCCAGGCCGGGCGCGCCCTACTAGGTTCGTCGCCTGTCCCTCGGGGAGAGCGCGGCGGGCGCCGGGCCCAGGGAGGCCAGAGGGACCTGGCGAGGTGTGAGTGACGGGCAGTTACAGCCTCCGCTCCGGGAGCGTTCCTCGCGGGGTGAGCCCCGTACTAACACCTGTCCAGGCATTCTCCCTTTTCGTCCTCGCACCAACCCTAAGGGTACTGAAAGCCCATTTCACCGGGGATGCAAACGAGCCCCAGGGAGGCTAAGGGACGTGTGCAAAGTGACATAAGTAAGCCACAGGGCTGGGATTGGAACCCAGGCTCCGGAGTCTGGGTGCTGGGCCTCAGAGTTCTGTCTCCTTCCAAGCTAGCCTGCTCCGATCGTGCGCCACCCCTCCGGCCGCGCACGCAGGGTTCGGCCGCCGTCCTCCGAGACTCTCGTCGCGGCGGGCTCCGCTCCCCCGCCCCTACGCCCGCGCCCGCGTAGACATCGTGGCGTGGATGGCAGTGGCCAGGCAGGGGTCTCCAAAGCGATCGTAGCACGTGCGTCTGGCTTTGGAGACGGATATGTCTCCCCGGCCAGATGCCACGCCTGCCTCTCGCTTCGGCTCCTGTCGCTGCCGCTTCCCGAAGGCTTCACTCCATCCAGCCTGCCCCCAGCCCACCCCCACGCTCCCTTCCAGGTCCCCGCGGAGGAGCGGCAGCGGGGGAGGGGGAGGCCGAAGCCGTCCTCGCGCCTTTGGAGCCGTGGGGACTCTGCATCTGTCTGGTTTCCTGCCATATCCTTGGCATCTATCACACCTCCTGCCTTGTATGTAGTAGGCGCTTAATAAACATTCGCTGAAAAAAACGGATGGCTATTCATTGAATGCGCGCTGTGCACCCAATTGGTGACGAAAGTAGGGACCCAAAGTTGAAAAGCATAGAATCTGTCCTCTAGCTCAAGGTCTCTGGAAAGGTCAGGGGTCAGGTCACGTTTATCTCTGCAGCACTCAGCTCAGTGTGACACATGGTCTCTTTCAACCTATGAATGGAAAATGTGATACTTGCAAGCGCTTAAAACAACTTGTAACAACTGGCAGTGAGGCGGGGCACGTGGGGAGAACAGGATACCCAAAACCTTGTGTGTGGCAATGCTGGGAGGAGGCTGACCTCAGGGCATTAGAAGAAAGGCACAAAGGACACTGAGTGCTTGGGTGGTGGCGAGTGGTGGCCTGGGGAGGCTGGAGAGACAAAGGGGGGTGTTGCCCTGTCAGTACTGACAGGCTTCTTTTGAGTAGAGGTTTTGTAAGAACCCAGGCAGGAACGCCCACAAGGACAAGGGTTTAGGCAGTGGTGTTGTCATGCTACACAAGAGGCTGGTCACATGTCACATGGAGCTGAGGTGCAGTTTGGCATAGTGGTCAGGAGCAGAGGCAGGGACCCCAGAGTTGACTCCTGGCTCTGCCATTTACTAGCCGTGGGACCTGGAGCAAATCACTTCTCTGTGGCACAGTTTCATCTGTAAAATGGGGGCATAATAACAGTATATACCACAAGCGGTAAATGTGTAAATATTTACAAAGTCCTGAGGACAATGTCTGGTACATAAGCTGTATGTAAATGTTAAATAAATAAATATGGACACAGTGAGTCTATTACAACATCATTTCTTGGCGTGAGAGACCATTGAACAAGTGTAGCAATATCTAGCTAGTAAGAGAGTTTTGTTTGTGTTCTTTTAAAAGGAACTCTGCTCCTAGCTAAATGTGAATAAAAATAGACCTTTTGCCTACCTGACATGACTAGAAAATGATCACATTTGATTCATATTAGAAAGAAGTAAAATAAACATTACCCCCATTTCACAGAAGACAAACTAAGTCCTGGCAGCAACTCGAACTTACAGGTTTAGAACAGAACGCTTCATTTCCAACTTTACTCATAAGCCATTCCTCCCTCATTGACAAAGAGCACTGCCAGCACGCCAGGTGGCCAAGAGCCTTGGGGTCATCCAGGACTCCTCTCTTCCTAGTGTGCTCCACAGTCAACTAACTATCGGCACATCCTGTCTGCTCTGCTTGCAAAATGCATCCTATGTCTGACCACTTCTCCCTGCTGTGGTGGGGGCATCCAAGTCAGCATCATCACTATCTGGGCCATTGTCCTCACTGGTCTACCTGCTTCTGATCATGTCCCTCATAGTCTTCCGTTCTCCACTCAGCAGCCAGAGTGATCCTTGAAAAGACAGATCATGTCCCACCAGGCTTGACACCTACCACTGAATTCCCATCACACTTAGAATAAATCCAAAGGCCTCAGGATGCATGAAACGCTCTGCTCGACCTAATCCCCATGCACTCTGCATTCCAGCGCCCTGGCCTCCTTGCTGTGCACTGTACAGCCTGAGCTGCTTCTTGCCCCAGGCCCTTTGCACTTGCTGTTTCCTTTACCTGCCACCACTCCCCCCACCCCCACCCCTCACACAAATCCACAGGGCCCAGTGCTCACTTTACTCAAGCCTCTGCTCAGACTGCCTGTCCCGGACATCCCATCTAAAATGACACCTCTATCATGTTTCCTCCCCTTATCCAGCTGTATTTTTCTTTATAGCTCCTGTCACTGCCTCACACTATATCATGTACCTCTTTCTTTATTATCCCTTTGCCTTCACAGGCTACAAACTCACTGAGACCACGAGTTTGTGTGTCTCATTCTCTTCTGAATCCCCAGTGCCTAAAATTATACCTGGTATGCACTGGACTCCCAATACGCATTTGTTAAATGAATGCTGGTACATTCTTGTGACAACCATGTGTTGTTATGAGTTAATATTTATAAAATTGTCACAACTGAGCCAAGTGCCCTATGCAAGAATGGTTTAGGCACTGAAGATGTAAGACCGAGCCAGACAGGGCCCCTGCCCTCGGGTTGCTTATGCCCGGTAGCCTGCTGGTTGGTGACATGCATTGGCTCTGGCAGTAGAGCATGATCCACCCATACAGAGGCATCTGCACGGGTGGGTTTAGGAGCAGAGGAGGCCTTTGGGATCCGAATGGGAAGCTTGGAAAGACATGCACTGACAGAGAAGCGAGCTGGACTCAGGTTTTGAAGGACTTGCCGGAATTAGCCAGAAGAAAGACAGCAGAATATTCTAGACAGAGGGAGGCTACGAACAGGCTAACTCAAGGTGGAAGGGTCTGTGTGGAGGCCGGGACGTGGTGGGGAGAGTGAATAATCAGGCTGGTGCGTTAGAGCCGTCACTCAGCCTCCAGCTCGGAAGGTGGTTTGTGAGGGGCCCCCAGACCCAGCCCTGCGGGGAGACCAGTGCAGTGATCCCACAGCGAAGGAAGGAGGATGAACAAAAAGACACAGGCACAGAGATGTGAGATAAAAACAGGACGCTGCATCAGATAACAGGGAGATGGAATCTTCTGGGCCTGGCAGCTCATTGGATGTGGGAGGAAAGTGGAAAAAAGTTGGGGTGACTTCCCAGCTTGGGGTGAGTGGAGAAGTGAAGTGCACAGTGGTGTCCTCACTAGTCTGGCAGGTCTTACTTTATCCATCCCGGGCACGGAAGGACTGCTCTGAGCACATACCTCTTACGAGCCTCAGATGACACAGGCCTTTGACACACAGCACTTGTGCTCATGGTACCCTCAGACCCATCTGTGGATTATTTTTCACATTGTTCTTGTGAAACTCTCTTAAACCCTGGATCCTGAGTCCCACCCAGTACAACCTGACATTTTGACGTTTTAAAACAGTTCTGAAAATAAACCTAAAATGTTCTTTCCCCTCAACCCATGATTTACCTGCCAACCTCTACTATTTGCATCTGGGTGACGATTTTAGGCCCATTTGAATGTCATTTAAAATAATTGTCTTGTGATTCCAATGTTGAGAACATTTTAAACCTTTTAGAAATAAAAACAGACAGGATTCATTTTTTATTCCTATCCTTAGGATGATGATAAAGTGGCCTTTCTTCTCATATGAATTTAGTTTGATCAGTTAAAGTACTTTTTACCATGAAAGTCATTTGTACATATTACAGACACTTCAGAAAATAAGATGAAGTTAGACTTAATCCCTCCATTCCTTATATAGCCACTGTAAATAATTTGGTTTATTTGCTTCTACAATATTGGAAATGCTTTAATATTTTAATGAAATATAAAAGAGAAGGTTTTGCTATTTTGCTAGATTTGTTTATTGTTCTTTTTGACATATACTAGAAACGGGCTTTGGTTATTTTTAGCTAAGTCTCCATAAATACCCAATATCCTTATAAATCTTAATGTCTGTACAATGGAATATTTTTGCTCTTTGTAGAATTGTAACTTTGCCAACTTGAAAACCCTGGATAGCTATGACCGCTGAAGAACCTAGAGCAGTCCTACTGAACAGTTCTAATATTCATAACATTGAGATTTATTCCTGAACTTGTTTTCATTAGTAGAGTTTTTAAAAGTACCCTTTCATCATTATACTTTCAACTCTTTGCTCTTTTTGTTGTTAATAATAGCTGCCGCTTACTGAGTGCTCTCTATACGTGAGGCACTAAGCTAAGCACTTATTAATACATCTAGCTCTTTCAGGTAGGTACAATTATCCCCATTATTACAAATAAAGAAACTGATAGATAAAAAAAAAAAAAAGTTAAGTAATCTACCCAAGTCCATAAAGGCGAGCATTTGGCCTCAATCACCTGACTTCAAAATCAGAGAATGTAACTACTGAGCATGCTGCCCTTGAACTTGCATTAGATACCACAGCCCCTATTCTCCTCCAAGGGCATTTAATTCCCCTTTCCCAACAAAGGTCAACTAACTACCCGTGGAGGTCACTAGAGCTGCCATCCAGGTAAAGAAAAGCAGCGCTGTGCTTGTGCTGCTGCTTTTTGGGGACAGGGACATGGGACATTCTTGGTCATCACCATCTCTGCCCTGGACTCACTCCCACAGTAGCCTTCTAACAGGACTGACCCTCACATTCTTGCCCCCTCCCATTCATAAGTAATCAGAGGGATTTTAGAAGCATCAGTCATGAAACTGACTTGTTTAAAGTCCCCCAACTGCTTCCCCAATTGCACTAGCCTTGCTGACTACACCCCTCAGCATGACCGGGAAGCTCCCTGCTCTGTGCTGCCCACTCCTTTGTCCAATGCCACTCACTCTCCACCTGACGCCCCTTCTGCATCTGTCACACATGCCTCCTCTTGGTTCCTCAGTCTTGCTTGGTTCTTTCCTGCCTCAGGACATTTGCACTTTCTGTTCCCTCTTCTGAGAATGCTCTTCTCTCAGCTCTTCATTCTCCTGGCTGGCTCATTCTCAGCCATTTGGGCTCAAGTCACACATCGCATCCTCCCCACGGGCAGCATTCCTTCCCAAACCCCCATGGTTGCTCTCCCACACCACCTGTTTAAGCCATTCACGGCACTTATCACAACCTTCCTTGAGTTTTCTTCTTTGGCCATCATTTGTCTCCCCTGGCTGGAACGTAAGCCCTTTGGGGCAAGGGATCTTATTGGCTCATTTACTGCTGTATCCCAGACCCTAAAACAGCACTTGGTACCTCACTGATACACAATAAATACTTGTTGAATGAATAAATGAACCACACAGGCATTAAAACATTTTCTAACATCATGCAAGAGCATGAGAAAATACTTAGAGCACAATGTTAGGTTTAAAAGGCCAAAACAATAGTGTATATATATTATTACAACTAGATATTTTTTTGTCTTTGTATTGTGGTAAAATGTACATAACATAAAAGTTACTGTTTTAACTAATTCATTGGCATCAAGTACATTCACATTGTTATGCATACAACTATATATTTTTAAGAAGAAATAGCCTATAAAGTGGAAAGTAACACACTGTCTACATTTTTGTGTTTTCTGTTTTTTCTTTACATTCACAATGAAGAAAAAAACCACTTAAATATGTAAATGAACTAACAATTCTGGTCACCTGGTTAGAAATTTCTTTCATCTCCAATTCCAACTCTGAGGACATGAACTCTTCAAGGGAAGAGCCTCAATGTGTCTAGCTAGGCACTAGTCCTCTGAAATACCAAAAATAATAATTGACGCAACTAGGTTGCACCAAACAAGTTTCTTACCTATGTTACTCCCCAAGCCAAAAGAAGCAAGACACCCTTGTTTGAAGCCGATGTGTAGAGGTCTGGGCATCACAGAAGCTTGTGTGCAAAAAGTCTCCAGGTGCTTGGCCTCTGCGTGCATACAATTGCTCTGGATTAACACTGTTCAGTGTAACTTTCTGCTGCCTCAGTCGGGCTGTTAAGGTGTGTAGGGAAAGATGATATAATTGCTCTATAAATAAACAGAGAGCAAGTATGCTCTTTCTGAGCAGATCAATAAGTACATAGGAAAACTCTTTAGCATCCCAAATATTAACATGCTGCTTATACACACAGATCTAGCACACCAGTAAAATAACCTTTGTAACAGTCTGGCAGAAAGTAAATACTATTTAAAATCTTAATTTGCAATTTAGAGAGGAGAATGACATGGACTCTGTAATTCAAATTAAGAGCACTATTCCACTCCCTCAGTTTCTGGGTAAAGGGTAGACTCATAAAAACAATAGATGCTCCATTTTGAACAAGTCTCCCCTATCTATTGATTGAAGTGAAGTACAGAATCCAAGATCAATCACTTGAACAAGTATCTATGCAGTGACACTGTGTGTAGACCGTGGTTTTGTAATGTCCAAAGCAGAGCCGCTCAAAGGGCTGAGAGGCCCAGGGCCTATTTGCAGGTAGAGGAAACCAAGACCAAAGTGTAGGCTGGGAGAATGATGGCAGAGAGAGCATGTCATGCAATTCAGCACAGGGGGAGCAGAAGGAAACCAAGGCCATCCATCCATTCATTCAAATTCAGCCAGAGGTGACAGTAAAAATATTTAACAATCGGTATGCCATGGGCACCAACCAATCAGAAGAAACAGCAATATCCCTGGAACAGAGCCCTGGAGGTGCCTTGCTAGACCAAGCATAAACACTTTAGTTGCTGGATCATGGTCAGGCCTGGGGAACTGGGGGAGAGGTCAGAGCAGTGGGTGGCAAAGTGGCACTGAAAGCTCAGGGTGGCAGCTGCATGTTTCAACAGGAAGGACAGTCATACCTGGTGTGTGCATGCCAGCACCAGCATCCCTGCATTCAACTTCTGCTCATTTGCCGCCTGCTGTGTGTGAGTCCCTGAGATGCTCACTGAGAATCCAGAGGGAAAGGCTCCGTCCTTAAGCTGTCCCTTAAGGAGCTCAGGGCCTTGTGCATCAAACTAACAGATGACAGCAATATAGCCTATGAGAAGCACAATCACAGAAGTAAGCTACAGCTCCATGGGAGTCTTTCTCTTTCTCTTTCTCTCTCACTCTCTCTCTCTTACACACACACACACCTGAAAATCACTAATTCCTTTGATTTCTCAGGATATTATTCAAGTTCTACTTCTGGAATCCTTCTCCTCTTTCTGATAAAACTAGCTCCCTGAAATTCAGACTCTTTTTCCTCCTCTTTTCCAAACAAAAAAAGGATTTATTTACTATGAAACCAATACATTATTTTTAGAAACAAATAATAGATAATCAGAGAGAATGTTCACCCAACAAAGAATGCATATTCTTTATGAGCCTACCCAGGACTTATGCACACTTGCCCATTTGTTAGGCCACAAAGGAAATCACAACAAATTCCAAAGGAATGATGTCATTAGGTCTTGTTCTTTCACCACAATGCACTGAAAATAGAAACCAACAGTAGAAATGTATTCTCCTGCCCCATAAACTTGACAATTAAAAAAATATCATTCTAAGTACTTTATGGATTAGAAAAGGAACTATGATGAAATGAAAAATATTTAGAAATGAAACACCATGAAAGCATGCATATAAAAACATATAAAGTACAACTAAAATTGTAGCCAAGGGAAAACTTAGAGCTTAGATACATGTTTTGGATAACCAAGGAGATTTGAAATTTAACGAAGTAAGCATTCAACTTAATGATATACAAAGAAAAAATAATAAATAAGGAATCTAGGAGGAAATAATTTAGAAGAAAGGAGAAATAAATATAAAAGCGTAAATAATAGAATCTAAAACCAAAAATATAAAAATTGTCAATAAAACCAAAAGATTGTTTATCAAAAGACTAATAAAATAGGAAAATCTCTGGAAACACCATTAGAAAAAAGAGAAAGGCAAAACGGGTACAATGGACACTATCTGGGTGATGGGCACACTTGTAACTTTGCCTTAAGCAGGACAAAAGCAATCCATGTAACCACATTTGTACTCCGATAATATTCTGAAAGAAAAAAATATATATATTTGAGATGAAAAGTACTGTAAGCAAATCTTTGCCTATAATTTTCAAAATTTTCATGAAATGGAAAACTTTGTAGGAATTATAAAATAGACCCAAAAAGAAATTAAAAATCTGAATTTGCCAGTAACTATTAAAGTAATTGAATGGCTAATCAAATATCTCTCCTTAAGAAAGGCAGTAGTAGGTCCAGACAACTTTAGAGGCAAGTTTAACCAAATCTTCAAGAAACAGATAATCCTATAATAGGCAAGCAGTTTTAAACAGTAGAAAAAAGGGAAAAGCTACTGAACTCATTTTTTTTTTTTTGAGACAGAGTCTCACTTTATTACCCAGGCTAGAGTGAGTGCCATGGCGTCAGCCTAGCTCACAGCAACCTCAAACTCCTGGGCTCAAGCAATCCTGCTGCCTCAGCCTCCCAAGTAGCTGGGACTACAGGCATGTGCCACCATGCCCGGCTAATTTTTTTTCTATATATATTAGTTGGCCAATTAATTGCTTTCTATTTATAGTAGAGATGGGGTCTCGCTCTTGCTCAGGCTGGTCTCGAACTCCTGAGCTCAAAGGATCCGCCCACCTCGGCCTCCTAGAGAGCTAGGATTACAGGCTTGAGCCACCGCGCCCGGCTGAACTCATTTTTTGATGTTAATATAGGTAGAAAAGGCTGTACTTTTTTAAAATAGCAATAAAAGAAAATTATAAGTCAATATCATTTACAAATATAAATGTAAGAATTCTTTTAAAACCTAGCAAGTCTAATTTACCAGTATATAAGAATAATCATAACTCAGTCTGGTTTATACTGTAAAAATATCTATGACTCAGCATTAGAAAAATGTATCAAGTTATTTTACAATATGAAAATATTAAAGGTAGGAAAAACATATGATTATCTCAACAAATGTAGAAAAATGTAGGCAATAAAATTCAACACTCATTTATTTAAAAAATAATAAAACCTTTAGAAAACTTGGAATAGACAGGAACTTTATTTAATAAAGATATTTTTAAAAGCCCTATAATAATGTTATAACAATTGATGAAACTCCAAACACATGCCTATTAAAGTCAGAATGTTCATTATCATTGCCACTACCCAATAACATACCAGATGCCCTTCAAGATGAAAAGACACAAGAAAAAAAAAGACTTTGGGAGAAAAAGATAATATGGTCATTATTTGCAGATCAACTACTTGAAATTCAAGAGTTTTAAGAGAATCTTCAGGCCAAATATTAGAGGGTTCTGCTAGGTTTCTGGATACAAAATCAATGTATAAAAATCAACAGCGTCCTTTATGCCAATTAGAAAATGTAGTCCAAAAAAATTCTCATTCATGATGGCAACAGAAACTATATTGATCCCGAAAATGAGCTTAACAAATGATGTTCAGAGCTTTATAGGGAAAATACAAAAAGTGTCGAAAAAGAAAAGCTGGGTACATGAACAAAAAGAAAGACCCAATACTCTTTTCCCCAGGTGAATCTGTAAGTTCAATATAAAGTGATGTTGAAAAAGAAGTACAAAGACAAGGAAAGAGCTGCTTCAGTTACCTATTGGTGTATAATAAACCTTCCCCAAACTTAATGGCTTAAAGCCACCACTGTGCTTCTGCAGTCTGGGCTGGGCTCAGCTGGGCAGTTCTGTTGTGCTTGCAGGTGGCGGTCAGGTGGCCACATTCAGCAGAGGGCCCAGCTCAGGCTGGACATGGCTGGCTTGATAAGACGGCCGGACGTCTCCCTTTCTCTAGGAAGTCTTGGGGTTTGTGGTCTCTCTCTGTGGGTCTCTCCAGCAGGGTAGCTAGACTGCTCACCTGGCCCAGGGCTCCAAGAGTACGAAAGCCAAAGTTTACAGGCCTGCCTAAAGTTTAGGTCAGGAGCTGGCATAGTATTACTTCCAGCTCATCCTAAGATTGAAACAAGTCACAAGGCCAGCCTAGCATCAAGGGAAGGGGACGACACAAGTGTTTGTGTGTGCATCAGCATCCTGCCACCAGGGGCCTAGCATACATCAAGATTTGTCAAGTCACAGAGATTGAAACATTGTGGTGTTGATGTAAGACTAGATAAATAAATCAACGGACCAGTGCAGAGAGAGTCCTGAAACATATCTGCTTATATGAAAGCTTAATAAAAGATAGAAGTGCCATACATCAGTAAGGAAAGAGTAGACTTTTTAAAAAGTAGGTAGAGGTGGGACAAATGACTTGGTATACCTGTGGTAGATTTCAACTGCCACATGCTTTGATGCTTCTCCCTTTAAAATGTGGAGCATAATTCCCTTCCCACTGAGTGTGGGCTAGACTTAGGGACTCACTAATGAACAGAATGAAGCGGAAGTGACAGTGAGTGACTCTAGAAACCATACCATAAGGGGCACTGCAGCTTCCTGCGTGCTCACACTTTCTGTCTTGCATGGATGGCTCACTCTGGGGGAAGCCAGCTAGTGCGTCATGAGGACGCTCAGGCAGCCTGTGGTGACCCCCACAACGAGGCACTGAGGCTTCCCGCCAACAGCTGTGCAAGTACGCCATGTTGGAAGCAGATCTTCCAGTGTGGCCTTCGGATGTTCCTTGGTCTGCTCAGGTTGCTATAATAAAATACAATAAGTGGGGTGCTTTAAGCCATAGACATTTATTTCTCACAGTTCTCGAGGCTGAGAAGTCCCAGATCAGGGGCCAGCAGATCTGTGTCTGGCGAGGGCTGTTTCCTGACTTGCTGCACCCTCGCCTGGCAGAGAGAGAAAGGGCTCTGGTCTCTCCCTTTTCTTATAAGGGCACTAATCCCATGAGGTCATGAGGGCTCCTCTCTCATGACCTCATCCAAATCTAATTACCTCCCGAATATACCCCCTCCAAATACCATCACGCTGGGGATTAGGGTTTCAGCATATGAATTTGGGAGGACACAAACATTTAGTCCATAGCAGAATGACTGCAGCCCCACCTGACAGCTTGACTGCTGAGCCAGAGCCACCCAGCTAAGCTGCTCCCGGATTCCGGACCTTCAGGAACTATGAGATAATAAATGTTTGTGGTTCTAAGTTGCTAAATATGGGGTCAATTTGTTATGCCACAATAGAAGAAAAGGAAATAATATTGGATCCCTCCTTGCTTCAAGCACAAAATTTCAGAACTTTTTAGAAAATAATATTGGAGAATATCTATGGTTGTAGAAAGTATTTCCTAAATCAAGCATATATATACAGACACACAGACATATGCCATAAAGAAAAAGATATTAATACTACAACCAAGGTTAAAAGATAAATGAGGAGTCTGCCAACCTCCTCATTTGCCAGCAAATTAATAAATTCCTCTTTCCTTCTCAAAAAAAAAAAAAAAAAAAAAAAGATAAATGAAAGGCCTGGCATGGTGGCTCACATCTGTAATCCTAGTACTTTGGGAGCCCAAGGCAGGAGGAGCATTTGAGGCCAAGACTTTGAGACCAGACTAAGCAATGTAGGGAGACCCCCATCTCTAAATAAATAAATAAACAAATAAATAAATAACAAATTAGCTGAGCATGGTGATACATTCCTGTAGTCCTAGCTACTCAGGAGGCTGAGGCAGGAGGATCGCTTGAGCCCAGGAGTTCAAGGCTGCAGTGAGCTATGATTATGCCACTGTACTCCAGCCTGGGCAACAGACCAAGACCCTGTGTCAAAACAAAAAAACAAAGCAAAACAAAAAAATAGCTCAATAGAAAAATAAGTAAAAGAAACAAATAGATAAGCCATGGAATAGGACACTGAAATGACCATTAACCCATCTCACTAGCAACTAGAGTAATGCAAATTAAACCAGGATGAGGTTCTATTTCCTATCCATTAGATTAACAAAAATTAACAAATTGAAAACTATCAAGGGTTGACCAGGATGTGACTAAATGGGAATTCTCATAATTACTGGTGGGAGTACAAATCATTACAGCTATGGTGGAAGCAATTTGGCAGTATGTCGTTAAACTGAATATGTACATAATCTATGAGCTGACAATTCTACTTTTAGCAGTTCCAGAGATTCCATAGAGAATTTCTGACAGTTATACAATAAGGCCTATACAAGGATAGTTATTGCTGAATTGATTGTGATAGTGAAATATTGGAAACCAACCTAAATGTCCATTAATAGAATGAATAAATAAAAGATGGTACATTTAAACCAATACTACTCTGGAGTAAGGAAATAAACTATAGTTATAGATATCAATATGCATTTGTCTCAGAAACATAACATTGATTAAAATAAAAATAGGATTACTTTTATATTGATTTTAAAACCACATGTAAACAATTTTATGGAGATATATATGTGATTTGTGTGTATTTAAAATAAATTGGAAGAACTCATAGGACTGTGCATTAAAACTATATGTAAATTAAACCTCAGAACATGACTTTAAAAATAAACTGGGAAGATGGTGATGGTTAATTTCATGTGTCCACTTGACTGGGCCACATGGTGCCCAGATATTTGGTCAAACATTATTCTGGGTGTTTGAATAATAGAATAATATTTGATGATATTAACATCTGAATCAGTGAACTGAATACAGCAGCTTGCCCTACCTGATGGAGATGAGCCTTATCCAATCAGCTGTAGGCCTAACTAGCACAAAAAGTCTGGTCCTCTCCTGAGTAAGAGAGAATTTCTCCTGCCTGACTGCTTTCAAACTGGGATGTTGGCTTTTGTTTCCTGCCTTCAGACTCAAACTGAAACATCAGTTCCTTCTGAGTCTGGAGCCCACCACCTTCAGATTGGAGCTACATCACCAGCTCTCATGGGTCTCCAGCTTGCAGACTCACCCTGCAGATCTCGAGACTTGCCCACCTCCATAATTGTGTGATACTGTGATATTTTATATATATATCCACTCTTGTTCTACTGGTTCTGTTTCTCCAGAGAATCCTGACTAATGCAGAGGACACACACTAGATACCTGGTGGCAATTGGTTCTTCAGATAAAGAGAAAGGGAGACGGGAACAGAAACTTTAACTTCAGTGTTTTATCTCTATTACTCTAAAAGACTGATACAAATGTAACAAAATGCTAATAATTGCCATTTATGGGTTATGGATATATATATATGGCTGATATATATGGCTGTTGTTATCTCATTCTTCATACTTTTTTCTATTTTTTGAAATTTCTCAAAACAAATACCTACCCATTATACAAAATTCAGAAAGTGAAGTGTAAGGAAGTAAAAATTACTAATGATTCCACAATTGTTAGCATCTTGGCATATATATTTCTAGATCTTTTCTTTACATATACATAGAGGCAACCTGCATATATACAAGGGCTGTCCGGAAAGTATCCAGCCATTGTTAATATAACAAGAATATATTACATGGTTCTCTTTATTAACAATGGCTGGATACTTTCCGGACAGCCCTTGTACTTTCTCCGTCCACTTTACAAAAATACATCCATCCTGCTTTATAACCTGGTTTCCTTACTCAATAATTTTAATGGACATCTTTTCACATCAATATTTTTAAATACTGAATGATGTTTCAGAGAATGGTTGAATGCTAGTTTATTTAACCAGTCCCTCTTTCATAGATATTTAAGTTATTTCCAGATTTGTTTGTTGAGTTGTTTGGTTTTTTTTAAAAAAAAAAATATTGTTGAATGAAAATCCTCATACATATACGCCCTTGTCTTTTTATTTCCTTAAGCATAAATTTCTGAAGTGAAATTGCTTAATCAAGGGATAGCTACATTTTCAATCACTTTTGAAACACAGTGCCGAACTACCCTCCCTTCTGGAAAGGTTGTACCAACTTACACTTTCCTATCCCCTCATCAACACTGAAAGCTAGACCCTTTAACACATTCTTGACTGACATCTTCTCTGTGGCTTTTGTTTTACCTCCAGGAAGGCTCTAATTTCCTGGAATTCTTAATAAAATCCCCAAGTCTTTAACCAATAATATAGAGTTTTTGTTTGTACCAACACCAAACTGAAAAATCTTTAAAATATTAGTGGATATATATATATATATATCCATATATATAAAACATATATATATTTCAAGAATAGATGGATATGTATTGAGTTAATGCCTTTATATATATTTATGATGGTTCTAAGGTCTCATTTCCCCTTAGACTAATGGAATTTCCTCGTGTTTGGAAGCCCATAAATTTTCATTTCAAACACTCTTTGAAGGCACCTGGAATTGCTCACCAAATTCTGGCTCCTCTATAAAATGAGAGATGCATTCATGGAGATCACAGAACACACAAGGTATCCATGCCAGCATCTGCATGAATTACCTGGGCTGGCTCCTCCTAGGTACCTAGACCAGTGACCACTGAGCCCTTAGATTAAGGACAGAGGCTTGCCCAACGTGTGGCATTGCCACGTTATTCAAGGGTCTCCAGAAGTAGAAGCATGAGTTTCACTTTTAATTATTTGGTCTTTTAACTGCTCAGGATTTCTTTATCATCTGGGTTTTGTTTATTTGTGTGTGTGTGTGTGTGTGTGTGTGTGTGTGTTTTTCCAGTAATTCTCAACTTGTGAAGGACTCTGCTTGGACTGAGTGTCTCTTCTTGCCCAGGTTGCAGACAGGTAAATGAGACCACGTTTTTATTGCATGAAAGGGCCAGTAGAATAGTTCGGAGAAGCAGTTCAAGCACCTCTGTCCAATCCTGAGGGGATAGGGGCGGGAAACATTCACTAAAATGGAGCTGGTACAAAGCCAAATGGTAATCGCAGCATCTGTTTAGAACTCTCAGCAGGGAGTGTAGGAATGTTAATGGCAACGGTCCTGAAACAGCCACGTGAAAGCCAAACTTGGGAAATAGAGCCCTGGGATGGAAGGGTGAGACAAAAGGGAGAGGCTTTCAAAGGCAGTGACACCATGTATGAGTGGGCAGCAGACGACAAGAACTGAGAAACCCTGTGCCCTCAGCCAGTTGGAATGTACTTCTTAAGCCCAGACACAGTCATTGCTCAAGTGTTTACTGAGAACCTACTGTGTGCCGGGCACTGTGCCCAGTGCCAGGAAGAGAAGTCCTGATTCTTGGATCATCTTCCCTATCCAAAGTTCTGCTAATAGCAGACATCAGCCCTTCCCTACCAGGCAGCGGAGGCAGAGAGAGAACTGGACAAGAGGAAGGAGAACTTGCCTCTCTCCGTCTCTTCAGCCAATTATTGTCGATGGTTCTGGCCTGCAGGTTCCTCATCTGAAAAATGAGGGATTGTTCTGGTAGGTGTCCAAGATCCTGTCCAGTTTTCATAAACCAGTATCCGTTGTCTTGTACCCTTTCATTCCGTGAACAGTAAATACCTGCCAGGTACTGTGCTGGACCATTCTGGAAATCCAAGCCTGTGCCATAGGGAAAAGAGAAACTGCAAAAGTCACTGACTCAGTAGATATGTTTTAAAATGTACACACAAGTGGTCTGTGATGGATGTATGGATCAGCTCAGATGTTGACCTAACTACTACTTATTCTTTATAACACCTCTGTGTGCCTAGGTTTTTTTTTTTTTTTTTTTGAGACAGAGTCTCACTCTGTTGCCCAAGCTAGAGTGCCCGTGGCATCAGCCTAGCTCACAACAACCTCAAACTCCTGGGCTCAAGCGATCCTCTGCCTTAGCCTCCCAAGTAGCTGGGACTACAGGCATGCACCACCATGCCTGACTAATTTTTTCTATATATTTTTTAGTTGGCCACTTAATTTCTTTCCATTTATAGTAGAGACGGGGGTCTCACTCTTGCTCAGGCTGGTCTTGAACTCCTGACCTTGAGCGATTCTCCAGCCTCGGCCTCCTAGAGTGCTAGGATTACAGGCGTGAGCCACTGCGCCCGGCCTGTGCGTAGGTTTTTTGGTAAAGCAGAATACTCCTTGAAAGCTGGCTCCAAAATTCAGTAATTACAGTTCTTCTCCAAGAATAACAGAGGAGCTTGTCACTGTAACTATTTGGTGAAGACCTAACTACCCAAATATACCTCTCCTGCACACTATGCCAACTTCATTAATATTCATGAGCTGACCAAAAACCCAGAAGCTTTGAAGGAAAACCTGAGTGGTTCGTTTTAATCCTTCAAGAACTCACTACATAGCTACTCTTAGCAGGAGCATGTAACTCATCAGTATGCAAATGAAATGCACAGAATATATCTTAACATCTGAAGACTTGGAAATTTTCTATACATACATTTTAGTTCCAATTCCATGTCAAGGTCGTGTCAAGATTCAGAAAACCGCATTGCACTAGAGAAGAGATGAGCTGTCTAAAGGTAAATTCTTTTTTTTTTTTGAGACAGAGTCTCACTTTATTGCCCAGGCTAGAATGAGTGCCGTGGTGTCAGCCTAGCTCACAGCAACCTCAATCTCCTGGGCTCAAGCAATCCTGCTGCTTCAGCCTCCCAAGTAGCTGGGACTACAGGCATGTGCCACCATGCCCGGCTAATTTTTTCTATATATATTAGTTGGCCAATTAATTTCTATTTATAGTAGAGATGGGGTCTCGCTCTTGCTCAGGCTGGTCTTGAACTCCTGAGCTCAAATGATCCGCCCACCTCGGCCTCCCAGAGAGCTAGGATTACAGGCTTGAGCCACCGCGCCCGGCCTAAAGGTAAATTCTTTATTTTATTTTTTTTGATTATCTGAATATTATTTTATTATTTATTTTATTTTTTTGATTAAAGCCAAATTTTATTTTTTTTCTTTTTAACTAATAGAGAAGTGAGTCTTTGTAATGAATTATAAGAAAACCATAGTTTATCTGTAGAGAGCCATAAGAATTTTTATCTACTCTATAATCAGGAGACCAATTGATAAACTACTTTTGTTCTAACTAAACTGTTGCAGTCATGTTCATTATGGATATTCCAAATGACTAAAGTACATGATTATATACTTTATAATGGAGGCTACCTTCTAATATAATAGATGAAGTAAAGAGGATGAGATTTGGGGGAAAGGAATATATTTTCTCAGAGTTAGATAGCTCTTCTAGAATATTGAAACACATGAGGTCTAGAATGCATTTGTTCTCTTTTTTTATTTTAAAAACGTGTTTATTAAAAAGTGCACTAATCCAAAGTGGATTATCACAAGGTGTTCATATCTATGTAACCACCTCCCAGGTCAAGAAATGGATCATTACCCACACCCCAGGAGCCCCCCCGAACCCCTCTGTCACTACCACCTCCTCTCCCAAAGGTAACCACTATTTTCACCCATAACAACAAAGGTTAGGTTTTTTTTTTAATTTATTTAAATAGAATGCTTTGTATTCTGTTTCATGTGGCTTTCTTTATCCAACATTGTTTTGGAAATTCATCTAGGGTTTTATGCACAGCTGTAGTTCATTCATTTGATTGCTATGTAATATTCCATCATATGACTATATCACAGCTTATTCATTCATCCTACTCTTCATGGATATTTGAGTTTGTTTACAACATTGGGTTGTTACAAACTGTGCTGGTATGAACATTCTGGTATATGTCTTTTGGTGCGTATCTTTGTGTGGATTTCTGCTGGGTGTCTACCCAGGAATGGAATTGCTGGGTCATAGGTTATAAGAATGTCTGATTTTCAGAAATAATGCCAAATAGTTTTACAAAGTGGTTGTAAAGCTTCATTTATTCTTGGCAGCCACTCTTTTTCTATTTCTGGCAAGGGAAAGTCGAATGAGTAGGATTTTTAATGTCTTACAGGTTTCTTGGAACAAAGCATCTCTTTACAAACACCATTCGAATGAGTAAAGTTTAAAGTACTGTAATTAAGGGTTTAGAGATTAAATTCCTTTCTAAACTACAGACTTTTTTTTAGAGAAGTGTAAAAGTGCTTGGGGCAAAATACATTGGGGATTTCCTTGTTACCAAAATATCTGAAAAGTAATTCCAGATGCTCCACTGAAATAATCCACAGCTGGCTGCCCAGCCTCTGACCTGCTATTAACCTAGGGAGTTCAATAAACAAACAAACAAAATACTGAGAGAAGCTAGAATCGCTAATATCAAAGCAATGTCATTCACTAGAATTTAAGCAAATAAGCAAACATTTTCAATATAACCATAGTTAATTTAAGCAAATATGCAAACATTTTCAATATAACCATTGTTCCACCAAGAAGTGGGGCAGTTTTAAAGACCTAAAAAAAAAGTATCTGAAGTTGGAAATGTCTTTGTCCCTCATAGGGTACTCAGGCAGAAACAAACGATTGTAGGTGGAAATGGAGAAGGAAATTTTTCAAAGGACTCTAACAGGCCCATAGGGGCTGTTCCCGAGGAACTTGATTTTTCAGTGCAGAGCTGTATTTCTTACCTGGAAGAGGTTTTGTCACTCTTTGGCACGACAGTGAGAGAATGGGCTCACCAGCGCCCCCTAGTTTGTAAAAAATATTTCTTGCCAAGATTAACAAGGTCCCATTGTAAGAAATTAACTTTTTTGTATGTACAAGTATATAACGGCTGAATAACCAGTTAAGAAAATTTTCTAGATACTCTCCCATTAAAAATGGCTTTTAAGAGTTTGCAATTAAAAGGGATAAGTAGATTGCAGCATGTTTACTCAATGAACTACTAGATAGCAATGAGAATGAATGAACTACAACTATTATACAAGGAACAATACTGACAAATCTCACAAACATAGTAAGGAGCGAAAGAAGCCAGACACGAAAGAGTACATATTATACGATTTCATTTATAGGAAACTAATTTATGGTGACAGAAGTTGGAATAATGTGCAGGGGGTAGAGAGTGACTGGTGGGTGGGCCCAAGGCAGGTTTCTGGGGTACTGGTCGTGTTCTGCTTCTTGATCTGAGTATTGGTCACATGGGTGTGTTTACTTTGTAAAAGTTTTCTCTCTCTCTCTCTCTCTTTTAAGAGATGGGGTCTCCATATGTTGCCCAGGCTGGCCTTGAACTCCTGGGTTCAAGGAATCCTCCTGCTTTAGCCTCCTGAGTAGCTGGGACTACTACACCCACCCTGGTTATTTTGTAAAAGTATAACAAGATGTGTACTTACAACAGGTGCACTTTTCTGCTATAGTTGTTATACGTCAGTATTTTTTTAAAAAAATAAGATTGCTGCTGAAAGAAAAAGTGGGCTGACTTTAAGTGTGACTTTTTCCCAACAGTCGGCAGTTTGGGGTAACATTAAATAGCCCAGTACCTACTCAGGAGCACAGAGCCTCCTCAAATCTTTAGCAGCAATATCAACCATTTTATGAAATGACAACTATGCATTGGGCTTTGCATCAGGTCTTGTACATAGATTATCTCCAGTCCTTAAAACAGACATTCCAAATAGGTAATGCTGGCGCCAGCTCACAGACAAGAAAAGAAAGTTAAGTGACATCTAACCATTGGCCAGAGTCATGCAGCTAGTTGACGGCTGTGCCGAAGCCCAGACTTTCTCCTGAGTTACAAGCCAGGCAAAATTCCACCATGGGCAGCCAGCCCACCCCATTTCTCTCTTCGGGAAAGCTGGACACACTCAGGTTCACGCAGGGCGGCCTTGCAGGTGGCTAGACTCAGCCAGCCAGGCACCAGAGGGCAACGTGGGGCCCCGCTGGTGCTCCAGAGACCTGAAATCTTTTTTTTTCTTGTACTCAACCATTTGTCACCTTCTTCCTTGTCATTCAACCATTTCAGAAGGCCTCCTGGGTCACCACAGCTGCCAGGCAGAGGGAAGTATGGGCCTGGGGCAAAATCCGATGCATGGTACAGTGGAGGCCACATCAGGCCGTATTCGTTGGTAACAGGCAAATTCAACTCAGGACTACTCGTTCACAACTGAATCTTGAAGAGCCACAGCCCTCTACTCAGGTTCTGTCCTCACAGCTTGGAGCAGCCCCTCCTCCTCTCCAAACCAAACACACATCAGCTCTTCCATGAAGCCCTCCCAGCTCCACAACGCCCGGGGCTCTCACTCTGTCATTTTTGGGAGTCGCTTCCCCATACACCATTCAATTTAATCCTCCTCACAGGTTGCCAGTCAGTGTTATCTCCTTTCTTCAGACGAGGAAAGCAGAGCTTAGAGAGGTTAAGCAGTTTGCACAAGGCTGAAACCTCCGGAAGTGGCAGAGCTGGGATTCTGGCTCCTCTCCTCCTCCTCTGATCTACATCTCCCTCCTCTGTGACCCCACAGCTGCACCCCAAAGATACACCCCACTGTATCTTTGAATCTACTACACGATCCTGTGATCACTGATCTATTAATATTTGCATGTCTTCCTGACTAGATGGTGAGGAGAACTTGAAGAGTTTCATTTGATTGTTTTTCCCCAGTCCTTAGCAAAGTCCTTGAGAAACAGTAAGTGCTCAAAAAGGCTACTGAAAGAACAGACGGATGAGTCACGCCTGTAATCCTGGATGCCTCTCAGCTAGACATTAGAGAACAAGCAACCTCTCTTGCTCTCAGTGTCATACTTGTAAAAAAAGATGTAAAAATTGTTCCCATTTCATGAGGCTGTTGTCTTAGTCCATGCTGCTACACCAAGATACCATAGACTGGGTGCCTTAAAAAAGAAACATTAATTTCTCACAGTTCTGGAGACTGGAAGTCCAAGATCAAGGTGCTGGAAGTCCAAGATTTGGTGTCTGGTGAGGGCTGTCTTCCTGATTTGCAGTTGGTCGCCTTCTTGCTGAATTCTCACATGAGAGAGAGAGAGAGATAGTTCTGGTATCTCTTACTTTTCTTATATGGACATTAATCTCATCACGGGGGCTCCACTCTCATGACTTCATCTAAACCCAATTACCTCCCAAAAGTCCCAACTCCAAATACCATCACATTGGGGTTAGGGCTTTCAACATATGAATTTTGGGGGATGCAAATATTCACCCCTTAACAGCTATTATGAGAATTAAATGGATTAAAATACGTTAAGCATTTGCAGCAATACTTGGTACTTTGTACAAGTAGACATACCTTGTCACAGGGTGAAATCAGCCAAATTACCCTGACAGCTTACAAGCAAAGCCCCTGTGGGAGTACAAAGGAAAGAACTCCCCCCTTTCTTGAGTGTGTACTAGACACCAGATGCTGTGGTTTACATGTGTGATCACCACCCGAACATTCTCTGGTAGGTGTGTTATTATCTCTGTTTTATGGCTGAGAAAGCAGAGGCTTAGAGAGGCACAGAGACTTGCCCAACGTCACCCAGCCAGGTGTGCCCACCTTCGAGGCCATGCTCGGCTCTAGGAAGGCTGACTAGGGGAACCGAGGATGGCTTCAAGGGTGAGACAATATTGAAGATGAGTCTTGAAAATGAGCAGAATTCTTAAGGACTGGGAATGTCTGTAGCCCTTATTTTGTCCTGGGCCTTCAGCGTTGCATTTTTGGCTAATTGCTTTGACTATGTCAGAGTACCTCAACCTTAACACCTTACACTTGTCACGGGGGCTGTCCTGTGCGTTGTGGGATGTTAAACAGCGTCCTTGGCCTCTACCCACCAGACGTCAGTGGCAAAATGTCTCCAGACTTTCTTCCTTTTGCGAGGCAGGATCACTCACGGGTGAGAACCACTGGCCTGCGTAGGTACGTGTGGTCTCTGGAGCTCAGATGTCAGCAGCATGGAGAAGGAACATATGGTGCCTTTCTGCTTTCCCCAAATTCACTAATAACTCAATTCCAGAAACAGAAATTGTTCCATGAAATGCCTGTTGAAATGAATTAAGTTATCATCATGGGGCCACCTTACACCTTGCACCTCCTATTTGTCCTTCAGCTCTCTCCTCAAATGTCACCACTTTAGGAATGCTTTCCCCAAATCTAGACTGGCCAAGTTCTCTTTTTTTTTTTTTTTACTTTCAGTGAAGAAGTGCTGCTGTCTGTAGTATCTGTTTATATTTAGCTCCTCAAGCACCCTGGCATGGTAGTAGAAGAACATGCTATCAGCACTATACAGTATTTTAATTAGGGAAACTAAGGCTCAGAGAGCTGAGGCAGTATGTTCAAGATCGTACAGCAAATAAGTGGCAGGCTAAAACCCAAGTCACATGACAGTGGATCAGTCCCCTGGAGGGGACAGAACAGTAGATGCTGAGCAGAGCATCAGGTAGGCTGGCCTTTGGGGCAGGGACACAAAAGATACAAAGGTGCACACAGAGAGATGGTCCCTATCTCTCAACCCTAATCTAATTATCACACAAGTAAATGTTTAATTACAAACAGGTGACAGGTTGTGGGAAGGAAAGGCACAGCATGCCATGGGAACATGGATCAGAAGCATATCACCCAGTCCTGGTGCTGGGGAAGGTTTCCCCAAGAAGGTGGTAACTGAGCTGAGACCTGGGAAGTGACTAGGAGGGGACTGTGTTGGAGTGAGTGTTGCAGGTGGTGTCAGGTGACTCCAGACTGAAAGAAGCAGCACGAAGACCAGGGCAGAGCCATTGAGGAGTGAGGTTGGGAAATGCAGGGACACAGAACACACATAGTTAAGGCCAAACTGATTAGAAACAAAGAAAATGAAGCTAATGCTCCATCCAGTGTTCGAGGTGGTGGCTGCAACCACTCCCAAAAGGACAAAAATAATGGACTATCTCAAAAAGAGAGGTAGCCTCGCTTTGAAGGCAGAATTTAGTGGAGTTGTCAGTCCAGAGTTTGATCTGAGAAGGTTCAGAAATTCAGTTTTTCCTGTTCATCCAGTCAATGAGATTCAGAGTATCGACTCACATTGACCCAAGTCACAGAATATAGGTGTATAAATCAAAATGCCCACATGTATAAATTTGCCATAAGAAATGTAACTGCTTAGCAGATTGAAATATTTGGGTCTATTGGTCAATGAATTCCTTTCCCTATAAAGCAATTTGTAGGAAAAGTCAAATGATGATCGGAAGGGTAATTGGTGAGTAGAGAATTGGAACAGGGCTACCGGTCAAATAATCCAGCTGTGTTGGTTTCCTACATCATTCTCTGCCAGAGTCGGACATATTTCTGAACCCCAAATCAGAACACAGGGTTTGACAAAAAACTCTAACATGATCTTTAAGTGTTATTCATTCACTTAGCTGTATTTAATGAGCCTTTACCAATAAGTATAAATACTTAAAAAATATTTTATTATATATTGAATAAGCCACCATTATTAGAAAGAATAAAATAGCATTAAAAGAAATACAATGTTCAGCAAAATATATATTTAATTCAATATTTGCATCATCATTTTTTGTTATATTTATCTGTCCAAGTTGATAGCTTGATTTTTTTTTACTTATACTTATTTTCTACTAATACTTCTTTTTCTCCATTATTGTTTTTTCTCTTAATTAAAAAAAAAAAGTATCTCTTCAAAAATCTTTGAGCAATTTACTTCAGTTACTAAGAGCTATTTACAGTTTCCTTCATTATTGAAGACATTTTCAATTTTTCAACACTATTCCTCAGACGTAAAAGCAATGACTAATCAGACGCAATGAGCAACCCTGGAACCAGATGTGGTTTTAAATATAATTTCTTGCTAAAACAAACCAGGGATCCTTGGAGAAACAACTGATGTATAATTTGGAGCAGGAATTGTTACAATAAGGCTAGACACGTTATTATGCCTGAAAGCAAAGGCATTGTCAAAGACTCCTGGAGTCATGCAGAAGGACAGACAGGCTAACTTGGAGGGATTCTCTCTGGCCATGGTTGTTGGCTCAATGTGAACATCAAAAAGATGTTCATGTTAGATTCATAATAGATTGAAACACATCAAATATGAAAACTCCAATAGTTCACATGATGATAATTAAAAAACAAATCAGTGTTCACTCATGCAAGTTTCAAGGGCACCAACCCCCTGACAGGCTAGTGGATAAGAGGAAAGGATCTTATCTCACCTTTTCTGTCTCAGCTGTGCTTCGGGGTAACTGAGTAGTTGATATGGGAAATTCCTTTTTGATCAGAAGGGTCATAGCTAATAAAAGGAGAAGAAATGACAGAAGTAGGAAATCATCATTTCTAAATCCCTATTGGATTAATGGATCTAGGCAATGAACATCAATGCTTGTGAAAACCATGAGGTGACAGGTTGATAGAAAATCTTTACTATAGATGAATCAGGCTGACCCCTGGCACCAACCCGTCAACTTAAATCACTAAAGGTGGAAAAAGGAGACATCATGTTTTCCTGATACAATATAATAGGAATGCACACCAAGCTGCCTTTAAAGAAGTCTTGCCAAAATGAACCTGAATCTGACAAAGACTCAAGGTCTATCTACCTGTTTACAGGATATAGAGGGATGGAAAAACATGTAAAACGACACCAGGAGGACACAGCCAGCCATATCTGGAATGTGGAAATGTCTACAGGACAAATGGCCCAGTTTCTTTGACAAATGAATGACATAAAAAGGGCATGATGGTGGGAAAATGGAAGAGACTTAAGAAGCGTGTTGCATTAGCTCGGATGCCATAACAAAATACCATGGAATGGGTGGCTTAAACAGCAGGAATTTATTTCTCATCGTTCTAGAGGCTGGAAGTCTGGGATCACCCCGCCCTGGTGAGGCCTCACTTCCTGGTTGCAGACGGCCACCTTCTCACTGTGTCCACAAGGTATATGCTCTTGGGAAGAGCGAGACCTCTCCCTCTCTTCCTCTTCATGTAAGTCCATCAATCCTGTGGGATTAGGACCCCATGCTTATGACCTCATTTTAACTTTCATTACCCCTTAAAAGTCCTATCTCCAAATACAGTCACATTGGAGGTTAGGAGTTTCATCGTATGAATTTGGTGGGGACATAATTCAGTCCATAGTACAGATCAACCAAATGCCACGTGTGGACCTTGTTTGAATCCCAATGGCAAGAAACCGATTAAAAAAGACATTGTAAAATAGTCAGAGAAATTGTAAATCCACCTATTAGATGCTAGATGATGTTAAGGAATCATTAATTTTTATATTTATGACAAAGGTCTTGTGGTTGTTTAATTCCTTTTCTGTTAGAAATGCATACAGAAGTATTTACCTTTGAAACTATAGAAAGTCTGGAATTTGTTTTAAAATAGTGTATGAGGGGTAGGAGTAGAGGCGGGGAAGGGGGTATAGATGAAACAAGATCATCCATATATCAATAATTATTGAAACTGTGCGATGGGCACTTGGGACTTTTCTACACTGTTCCCTCTACATTTCTGTATGTTCGAAATTTTTCATAACAAAAAATACTTTTAATGCAAGAGAGAGAGGAGGGAGAGAGACTTAAGAAGCGTATCGACCATACAAAATGTGTAGAGCTTGTTAAATCCTGATTCGAACACACCAACTGATAAAAAGGCATTTTTGAGACAATTGGAGGAAATTGACTATTATCTGTGTTAGATGATATTACGAGTTATTGTTCATTTTGTTGGCTACAGTTGTGTGTAGTTTTGTTTTGTTTTGTTTTTTTAACTGAGGTCCTTATCTGTTAGAGGTACATATTGAAGCATTTAAAAGCATTTATATATGCTGGGATTTGCTTTAAAACACTAAAAAAAAATGTAGGGTAGATGAAATGTAATTGGCAGAATGTTAAGCATTGTTAAAATTGGTCAATGGATAAGGAATTTCATAATATTATCTAAAATTTTCTATCATAAACCATTTAAAAGAAATACTCATGAGACTATAGTCTTCCAATCCAACAACGACAGGAAGAATCCACACGTCCTCTTCCAGTTATACTCGGAAGGTGAAGGTTTTAATAATAAAAATTTTTAAGTGTCTTTGTCCAGCTCTGATCTGTAGCTTCCTTTTTCCTATTCAGCAAGTGAATTCTCATTAAGCTCTGACTCAGGGACATAGAGTTCATTAAAATGATCATCATTTCACAGAGTGGAAAGGACACTGTCAAAAAACATTCCTTCTCTACACAGAGTGTATCATTCATGGTTCTCTGAACCGAAACCACAGCAGGACGTTTTGAGATTTGCTTTCCAAAGATCCTGATGATGTACCGCATTGTCATATAAATCCTTGTAACGACAACAACAACAACAACGGTGCCATCAGTAAAAACAACTGGAACCAAAGTTGTTATTTTGGATCTTTGATTTTTTTCTTTTCCCCCTTGAGAATAATGGGAACCTTTTCATGTAATAATAACTGCACTCTCACCCATCAGGCTAGCCAGCTGGTAGAGCACAAGACTCTTAATAATAAATGCACTCTTGAAGGTCGAAGCATTTTTATTTTTTTATTATTTATCTTTATTATTTTAAGAATAGGCATTTTCAGAGACCTCCTACTCTGTATTGAAATTTGCAAATAAAAAGATCATGAAAAATTTCATCTCAGGCAGAGCTGGGTCAGAGAACACACTGACATGGACAGAATGGAAGACGCTCCTGTCTGCTCCGTGCCCCAAATAATTCACAGGGGGTGCCCGAGTGGGCTTGAAAGATGGGACTGGGCAGAGTTGTTTCTAAGTGGAAGAGGAAATCAGGGCCGGTGAGTTGTTCGGTGGAGAATCCTTGTGTGCCCTGATTTAACACTTCGGTCCACTATTCCACACTCTGACTGTCCTGCTCTGTTCTGAGAGGGGTGGGCCGGGCCAGGCAAGAGCCGGTGGCCCACGTCAGCCTGCAGGAGAAGGCTGCCCGCACGCCGGGCCCTCCGGAGCCAACGGCAGCCTGTCTGAAATGGCATGTGATGAGCAGCCCAGGCAGATGACGCGCAGTGCCCTGCAGGTGTCTCTACCAACGGACAGAAACAAAAACAAACCATTCTGGGAAGGAGGAGTGGGTCAGCTTCTAAAAATACCCAAAGAGTGGCGTGGAAACATCCCATTGCACCATGCCAATCAAGAGAAAGTCACAGAAGAGCATGCTGGCCAGAAACAAAGGAGGCAGCAGGAGGAGAGCCCAGAGATGAAGAAAAATATGTATTTGGGTCACTAACACGCTGGCACAATGGCCCTGAGGAGGCAGATGCTTGGATAGCCTCGGAAATAGCCTCTGGTGCATTGCTGGTGGCAGCATTCGCAACGGGCCGGGCTCCGGGAGGGTCGTGGGCTCAAAGCGTAGCGTCCTGAGGGCCGCAGCCACGCTGCGAGAAGCCAGCAGCACACAGAGCAGCGGAGCCAGCAAGGTTCCCCTGAAGTCACCCAGGGCGAGGAGGACAGGGCGTATTGCAGATGGTTGGTTGTCGCCTGGAGTGACGCACGACAGCGGCAGGCTTCATTCTGTGCCTTTGTACAGACAGGGCCACTCTGGGGAGAGAGGAGCAGGATCTACTGACCAAGCAGCATCTAAAACATTGGCTCGTAGAGAAGGAGGCCCAGGTGACAGCCTTGGGCTTCCGTTGAGACTCTCGTCCCGCTCAGCTGAGCCACCAATGACCCCCTGGGCCAGGCCCTTCAGGTAACCAGCAGCACCTCTGTAGCCCCCTCCCCACCCTGCACCACCCCCGGCTCTCTGTCCATTTCAAAGCCACACAACTTTCAATGGCAGAGCTGGAATTCTAACCTTTTCATGTACTTCCAAGTAAAATCCTTCCCCTACTAAAATAATAATCATGGCTATCGTTTATTGAGCATTTACTATGTGCCTTGTCCTATGCTATGTGCCTTACACACTTAAATGTAGTTAACTCTCATGATAACCCTATAAGATAAGGTAGTGCTATTATTATGTCCATTTTAAGGATGAGGGAAACTGAGGCACAAGGAGGTTAAGCAATTGTTGAGATCACACAGCTAAACCACTCTATCCCATAGCTTTCTAAATTTTTGCTATTCCTACTTCACTTCAAAGCACACACTCAGGCCAGGGAAACAAAGCGATGAATAGATAAGGACTCCAATAGAAAATCTGAAAGGTACAGGGTCACCAGTTGGGACCCCGGCAGGAGGGGCTCATTCGCCTGCTCAGCCCACTAGCTGCAGGTGTTGGCTACTAAATCTGGGTAGACAGGCGTCACCAACTTATTTTAAGCCTCAATGAAAAGAAGGGTTAGTGACGGTGTCAGCCAGGAAACAGATGGCACGCTCCAAAGTGTTCAACTGAAAAAAAATGTAATAAGGAGACTATTTACACACGTGTAGGCAGGATGAAAGGAAGCTACCAGGGGCAGGGAGGCACCGGGGAGCACAAATGCCGGGAGCTGCTACCACCTCTAGGACTGCAGGGGCAAAGGGACGGCATGTGTTCCTGGAACCTGTGATCGCTGGGGCCAGGGAGAGGGACTGTTCCCTGGCCAGTCCCCAGTTTCTCATCCTTCCGTCCCCTGCAGGTGCCCCATCAGCAGGAAGCACCAAGGAGCCATCCAGGAAAGGAAGCTTGGTGAAACCGTCCCTAGAGGTGCATCTCCTGGGCCACACACAGTCAGGGCAAAGGGAGCCGGAGCGTGAACGCGGCAGGGGAGCGAGTGGAAACAACCAGCAGGTGACCTGCCCCTCTCCGCCCGGCGCTGCCCACGCACCGGCCTCAGCCAAAGCCACCCAGCACTTGAGCGCCTGCCTCCAAGCCAGTGCGCCCTGGCTCGTGTTTTCTCCAGAAGTGCAACCGTTTGAAGTACACCGAGCATTAAAGGGGACACTGATACCGCGTGCACTTCCTTTCCCAGGATTGCACTGGTGTCCCCTTCTTGAGTTCGGTCAGTGGCTGCAGGGCCTTCCAGCAAGAAAGGACAGTCCTTCCCCCGGCTCCTCTACCGTTATCAAGAATGAGCTTTTTTATTTTATCAAAAATAAAACTAGAACTGCTGTATGGTCCAGAAATCCCACTTGTGGGTATGCACCCAAAGAAAAGGAAATCAGGATATGGAAGAGATACCTGCACCCCCTTGCTCATTATGGCATTTTCCAATTAGCCCAGACAGGGAAGCTACCCAAGTGTCCCACAAGGGATGAATGGATAAAGCAAATGTGACATGATTTGTATGTATATAATGCAATATTTTTCAGTCATAAAAAGAAGGCAGTCCTGTCACTTGTAACAACATGGATGAACCCAGAGGACATTATGCTAAATGAAATTAGCCAGGCGCAGAAAGACAAATACCGCTAAGCCATGATCTCACCTGTGGAATCTAAAAGAATCAGACTCACAGAAGCAGGGAGTGGAACAGGGTGCCGGGGCTGGGGGTGGGGGAAAGTGGGAGATGTTGGGGAAAGGGGGAGATGTTGGCGAAAGGATGCAAACTTTCGGTTATAAGGGGAATGAGTTCTGGTGACCTACACAGCTAGGTTACTCGAGTTAGTAATACTGCATTGCATACTTGAAATTTGCTTTGAGAGTAGATCTTAAGTGTTTGCATTACACAAAAAACCAAAATGGAAGTTGTGCCAGGTGACAGATGTGTTCATTACCTTGGTGGTGGTGATCATTTCACAACTTGCATGCACATCAAATCAGCATGCTGGACACCTTTAACATATGCAATTTTTGTTTATCAATCATATCTCAATAAAGCCAGAAAAACAATCCCTCCCTTCCATAAAAGGATGAGTCAAAGCAATATCCGAGAGAGCAGCTTTTTTTTCCCCTCTGCGCCTGTCTTTTAACCCTTAGCTTCTCTCAGTTTTCTTTTTTTTAAAAATTCAATTCAAGAGGAAGATAGCAACAAAGAGCAAATCAGTTTCCAGACTGGCTGCGCTTGTGTAGTCCTGGGGCAGAGACCGTTGGGTTGTCAGGCAGGCAGAGGTGACAACTTCTGCACCGACACCTCTGAAAGCAGCCGTGTCTGCCTGCCAAGCGTGCAGCCTGCCGAAGCGGGAGGGGAGAGGACGGGACTTGCGTGCACAGTCAGTCTGTCGCCATGGAAAGAGGAGAGGAAGGCTTTCTCCTGGCAGTCAGGAGAACAGAGAGAGGAGACATGAGCTTAAAAACAGCAGCCTTTGAGGCCTGAAAACAATACCCACAACCGAGGGACTGCCCATGGCCAAACCATGGGGCCCTGGAGCGGCCCTCGGCCTGTGACCAGCCATTTAGGAGACCCAGAATCTCAAAGCTCCAGTGACAACTGCTCTATAAGGTTTGGGTATGCGGGGGGAGGGGGGCAGACTGGAAGAGGAGTTTCTATGCAGTTAGCAATAAAAATGGATTTTATTTAAATTTTGAAGGGAGGGCACTTTCAGACCTCCTGTAACACCTGACACTCAGCGTCATCTCCCAAGGTACCTTTAACATCAGAATCCTGATATTGTTTGACAAGAAGAACTGCTCTTATGTGGGGAATGATTCCACAAAACGCCAGGTCCCAATGAGGGCCATATTTAAAGACTAGCAGGTCCCAAATACACTGGGGTGTGGGAAAAGGTGGGTTGATGAATTGTATGTGGCCAAATCCCTGTTTCTTAGCCTTGGTTTTGGGGTCCCACGCAGTTTTTCCTTACTCATGGTTCTCACAAACTGGGGTCACTCAGGCCCCAAACCAGGAGGTCACCTTGGACTCTTCCCTCTCCCCCACCATTTCATATCCCAAAAGTCAAATAAAAAATATTAACTGTGTAAGTACTGGGGGATTATAAGCAGAGTCCTCCTTGTCAAAGAGTTTACAATCTTATCAGAGGAGACAATAATAAACACATAAACAAATAAAACCATCTCAGATTTTGTTAGGCTAGTTTTGTCTGCTAGTTAAAAGAAACTGGCTTAATTCTGTCATTGAAAAGACTTCAGAGGTTTACAATAAGGGGTTCAAAAATGTCATAAAGGACCGGGGTTCCTTCCATCTCTCTGTGCCGCCATCTTGTTTTGCTTCACCCCAAAGCCAGAAGCAAGATGGCGGCGGCAGCTCCAGGCATCATGCTCAGATGCCACCAAGGCCAGAGGGAGAAGAGGCCTGCTCTTCCTGTGGCTCCTCAAGGAGAGAGGGACCTTTCACTAAGAGCCTGCACAGACTTCTTATGTCTGGTTAACTAGAATTGGGTCACCTGCCCATTCTGGAACCAAAAACTGGCAGAGGGAATAGGATTACCTTTTGTTCAAACCAGATGGAGTCTCTGCCCTAAGGGGGGGTGTAGAGGGTGATATCTGGCCAAAATTATCCTTCTGTTAAGGAGGAAGGAGAGGGGAACAAATTCTGTGTTGTCAGCTAACAGTGCTCACCCCAAAATAAAAAGCCATTTACAGATAAAGTGGGGGTCATGGGACAGAGCAGTCAAGAAAGGCTGCCTTAGCTGTTGTCCCCTTTGCCACTGCCTTTGGTTATGGCAGAAGTTCATTACTCCCTCTTTTTTTTTGATACAGAGTCTTGCTCTGTCGCCTGGGCTAGAGTGTTGTGGCGTCAGCCTAGTTCACAGCAACCTCAAACTCCTGGCCTCAAGCAATCCTTCTGCCTCAGCCTCTCGAGTAGCTGCGACTACAGGCATGTGCCACAATGCCTGGCTAATTTTTTCTATTTTTAGTAGTGACAGGGTCTCACTCTTGCTCACGCTGGTCTGGAACTCCTGACCTCAAGTGATCCTCCTACCTCAGCCTCCTAGGGTGCTAGGATTACAGCCATGAGCCACCGCACCCTGCCTATCTTTGTAATAAAAGCCATTGTAACTGAGGTGAGATGATCTCACTGTAGTTTTGATTTGCATTTCTCTGATGACTAATGATATTGAACATTTTTTTCATAAACCTATTGGCCATTTATTTGTGTGTCTTCTTTTGAGAAATGTCTATTCAGATCTTTTGCCCATTTTTAAATTGGATTACTTGATTTTTTTCCTATTGAGTTATTTGAGTTCCATATGCATTCTAGTTATTAATCCCTTGTCAAGTGAATAGTTTGAAAATATTTTCTCCCATTTTGTGGGTTGCCTCTTCACTTTGTTGATGATTTCCTTTGCTGTAAAGAAGCTTTTCAGCATGATGTGATCCCATTTGTCCAATTTTGCTTTGATTGCCTGTGTTTTGGGGGTATTACTCAAGGAATCCTTGCCCAGACCAATGTCCTGGAGCATTTCCCCAATGTTTTCTTTTAATAGTTTCATAATTTTGGGTATTATTAGATTTAAGGTTTTAATCCATTTTGATGTGATTTTTGAATATGGCAAGAGATAGTGGTCTCCTTTCAGTCTTCTGCATATGGACATCCAGTTTTCCCAGCACCATTTATGGAAGAGACTGTTCTTTCCCCTTGTTCTTGACACCTTTGTCAAAAATGAGTTCACTATAGGTGTGTGGGCATGTTATTTTCTTGTTTAAAATGCTCCTATAGCATTACTTCATATGGAATAAAAAGACAGACTTTAGCACGATGTGATAGTTCAGCCACATGCAGGGCCCCATTCAAGCACTTCGTTTTGTGTTAACTTACCCCCTGGACAGTGCTGTGGTGGACATGGTACTGTAGCCCATCGTACAGATGAGCCAATCAGGCACTGGCTATTAAATAACCTATCCATGCTATGAGCTTCCTATTGCTGTTGTGACTCATCACCCCAAACTCGGTGGTCTAAAACAACACAGATTTGTTATTTGGTATCTTACTGTTCTAGAGACCAGAAGTCTGCAATCAGTTTCACAGGGCCCAAATCAAGGTGTCTGCGGGGCTGCGTTCCTTCTAGGGACAGATCCATTTTCTTGCTTTCCCGCCTTTTAGAAGCTGTCTGTGTCCCTTGCCATGTGGCCATATCCTTTGCTCCCATCATCAATTCCCTTCTCTCCTTTCTGACCTCCTGCCTCCTCTTATAAGGACCGTTGTGATTACATTAAGCTCACTCAGATAATCTGGGATAATCTCCCCTTCTCAAGATCCTTCACTTAATCACATCTGCAAAATCCGTTTGCCACATTCGGTAACATAGCTGCGGGATACAGAGACAGGACGGCAATGTCTTTGGGGAGCCCTTGCTCTCTCTGCCACTCCTAAGCTGACATGGCAAGGAGGGAGTGAACTCAGGCTCTGCTGTCTTCCACCTGGAAGGCCTTTCTTGCACACCTCGGCCCCGCACAGGGGTAATTCCCACTTGACCTTAGGACTCAGCTCAAAGTGACCTCCTTTGGAAAACCTTCTATGACAGCATTCTCCCCTACCCCTCTGTCTCATTTCCCCTCAGCTGGACTGGCTGTCCCTCCTCTGGGATCCCTTGTCACCACAGCTCACTACTAATATATCACTTGTAACTCCAAACAGGAATGGGCTTCCGCAGAATGCCTGGAGCTCAGGAACACTGCTTGGTTGGTTGAAGGAATGAATGAATGAGTCGGCCAAGGGTATGACATTTGGAAGGACAGAACTAATTCTAAGAGCAAATAGATACTACAGAAAGGATTTTTTTTTTGGCAATCATCTTTGGAAACTGTTGTGGGGTGGGGGTACATTTTAGGGTTTAGAATACCTTATACTTTCAAGAACCTGCAGGGATCAGGGCGGGGCCCAGAGAAAGAAGCTGGTAAGTGGCATCTCAGGTGTGCTGTTTCCCAGCTCTCTCAGGAGGTGGGGAAGGAGGCGAGTTTGGGGGCAGGAGCTGGGTTCCAGAATAGAGTGAGCACCTGGTTGCCGTGTGTCTCTGGGGACAGCAGACCGATGCATGAGACACAGGGGGAAAGATTTCAGAACCCAGAATGACAAGCCTTTAGCCACTCCCCATCTTGGGGACTTCCACTTCATTAGAGCTTAGAGTTTGACACCTACATCTCACAGACACACGCGTGCACATACACACACACACACACACACACACACACACGGGCTAAAAGAAATTAAATGTGTTGTCACAGTGACAAAACTAGTAAGAGGCAGAACCAGGCTTTGAACCAACCTGTCTGGGTGCAGTTTAATGGTCTTACCATCGTACCAGGCTGCCTCTTAAATATCAGTTGTGTTTTATTTTTAAAAGAAAGCAACATCTGGGGATTGGAAGTCTGGCCTAATGGACAGAAGCTCACAGATGGAAATAAAGTGTAAGGAGGAGAGAGAAGAAGGAGGAAGGCATGAGGACTCATTGCAAAGGACACGTCTTAACACCAGACGGCAGAAGGCCTCAGAAGGTCAGGCCAATCCTTCGTCTTCTGATTTTCTTCTCAAAATCCGCAATGGTCATTCTGTGAATATTTTAGTTTTTACCAGATAGAAAGGAATCTTATATGTAAAACAATTTTATGCTATAATTTTATCTAATTAGGTCCTGTAAACAAGAGGCAGGAATGAATTCTCACCAAAAGCAACATACTTATTTCAACTCTGTAATCCACCAATGCATTGAATCAGTCAGGAGTTCCCAAAGGCCCTGCCTAATATTCTGAATTATATTTAATAAATACAATTAATTAAAAATATAAAATTTTATTTTATTAATAAAATAAAATAAATATAAAATGCTCCTGTGCTGGGAAAGCTAGAGTGCCAAACATATATCAACACAAAGTAGGGCCTCCCGCAAGCAAACTTGGGTATACTCTTTTTGGATCACAGAGGGACTAGGGCTTTGATCCTTATTTCCTCCAAAGAGGTATTAATATGCACCAGCAGGTCTGTGCAAATGTGTCATTCCTGTACACACAATTTAACTCTGCTTACCCATCCATAGGCATGTCTCTAAGACAAGCCAAATACCTTAGCATGGTACCGCACTGGTGATTTTCCAAGGTTAGATTTTTTTCTACCAATATGAAGCTCTGCAACCAGAAAAATTATGCTATGGCTTACTTAAACGCAACAATAACACCTTACCCTTAGACATGTCCCAGCCCCCAGTGTATGGGTGAGGAAGTTGGGGCGAGGGGTATGCATGGTTTACTCAGGTTCCCAGAGTATGGAGCAGAGACCTGGGCTGGAGGAAGGGGTTTGGCCAACTTCACTGGGACGCTTTATTAGAGAAAAGAACAAGATATCTCGAGAGAGGAAGCAACCAGAAACAGCAACATTCATGGGTAGGCTGAGAAGCCAGCCAAGCAGCAGGAGGAATATTCCTAAAGGTAGGAGAAAACCTAAGACATTCCAGGATCTTGGAAACAAGAGGAAGAAAACATTTCAAAGCCACAGACAATATTGCCATATGCTGCACAGGGGGCAGAAAGAAGAGGGCGGAGGAAATGAATCCCACTGGATTTGGCAACTAAGAGGTCATCAGTGACTCTGGCGGAACTCTTTCAGCTGAGCTATGGGGACAGAGTCGCACCTTCTGGGCCTGCGGGGCGGGTGGAAGGCCGGTAAGCAGAGACCGCAGGGGCCGTTCTCTGGGGGAGCGTGGCTGGAAGAAATGGGGCCAACAGGGCTCTGGCTAGAGGGGCCTCAGGGTGGAGGGAGAGGTTTGCTCATGCCTTTGACGTACGGATAATGTTATTAAAGAGGGAAGACTAGAAAGCACTGAAGGGAGAGGGATCAAACAACAAAGCCGATGCAAGAAGGAAATAGGAAGCATTTCGTTTTGTTGTTATTTGAAACCCAGCTGGGACAGCTAGCCAGAGGAACTTGCGTGAGAAATGTTCTGCTTCCGATGACGTCAGGAAAGTTCACTAAAATCCGGATTAAATGAAATGCTTAGAGAGGACGGGCTTAGATATAGGTGGTGACACTTCAGTATGTGATTTTTTTTTTTTTTTTTTGAAACAGAGTCTCACTCTGTTGCCTGGGCTAGGGTGCCGTGGCGTCAGCCTAGCTCACAGCAACCTCAAACTCCTGGGCTCAAGCAATCCTCCTGCCTCAACCTCCCGGGTAGCTGCGACTAAGGCATGTGCCACCATGTCCGGCTAATTTTTTCTATTTTTGGTAGAGACAGTGTCTGGCTCTTGCTCAGGCTGGTCTCGAACTCCTGAGCTCAAACGATCCACCCATCTCGGCCTCCCAGAGTGCCAGGATTACAGGTGTGAGCCACCACGCCGGGCCCCAGTTTGTGATTTGAGAGACTCTAGGATGCCCGGCTTCCCTGAACCACTCTGCCTGGCCAAGGCCTCAGTGCTGGCAATTTCCATTTCTCTACCGCAGGAAAACCCTACAGGTATGAAGCGGATTTTTATCTAAGCCAAGTGTATCAAGGAGTACTTTCTGGGCCTGACAAATGACCACAGAGGTCCCTAATGGTTCTTAATTTGGCATATTGACACAACCACTAATCTATTTTGGGGGGGAGAATTTATGTTCTCTATAAACTGGCAACATTGACTCAACCATTTTTTTAAATAATCGTTGTTGTTGTTTTAGATGAAGATGGTTAACTTTGGCCCTGCCTGTTACCCCAAAACCGAAGTTCAAAAGACAAAGGCATTTATCCCACATGAGTAAGCACGGAGCCAAGACTGTCTGGCAGACCTGCCTGACCTGAAATTCCTTCTCGGAACTGGAACCCCACAGCCTCTGCAAGGCGGCCGCGCAGCCTGGTCCAGCCATTCATTCTGCAGATCCGATGCGATAATGACCGAAAGTGCTGTGCAAAATTAAGAGAGGAAAAGCAAAGCCTCGTGATTGGTCTCCTTTGCATGCCTGAGTCAAGTTTAACTTGGAGAGGAGCGTCCACACGGCAGTTAGGGGTCTGGGGTGGCCGGGTGCTTTTGGGCTATGGATTGGGGGTGCTGCCCCGGTCCCTGCCAGCGAAGGCTTTGGAGGGAAGGAAGCGTCTTGTTGCCTCTTGGGGTCAACATATTCTCATTTTCTCATCTCACCGAGGGAGGAGGAAGTGTGGGCGGCTGGACCAGCCAGCTCGCTCTGGAGGGTCACCATCAGGCCGTGGGGATGTCTGCTGGACTAGAGCTCCCGCAGGTGCGCACTAAGCAGTTCGGCCAAGAGGGGGGAGGCAGGTGCAGGTGTCTCATGTCAGCCCTCTGTGACAGTCATAGCATCCATCCCAGAATGCTCCCGGCCCAGACCTTTGGCTAACTCATTATTCAGGTCTCAGCTCAAATGTCACCTCTTTGGAGGTGACCACTCTCCACAAAGTAGCTCCCTCCTATATTATCGTGTTTTATTTTCTTTGTCCCTGTTGTTAAAAATTATCTTTTTTTATTTGCTTGTTTTTATTATTCATTTTCCACTCTCACTCAACTCCCAAATGAAAATAGAGGTTTGTTGTGTATCTCTCATACCTAAAATAGTGTCCTGTACATCATAGGCACTCGATATGCATTTGCCAAATGGATGGATGGGAGGCAGGGAGGGGAGGAGGAGGGGAGGAAGGGGCTGAGGTAGGTAAGGAGGAAGGAAGGGAGGGAGGGAACTCAATAAGAGCCTACTCTCTTTAGCTAAAGAAACAGAAAAAAGGAAGCCTAAAAAGATGTAAAACGTTTAGGCAATAACCGATGTACTCCAGCCAAATCAAGGAAGGAAAAGAAGGATAGATGAGTGAGATTTTAAAATGATACCCCTCTCTTTGGGCTGCTGCCTTGTCCCTGGACTCAGGGGAACGTTCTCTTTCACTGACGTCACGGCTAGTCCAGGACCTAGAAGCTAAACTACCCTGAAAGCATGGTAGGAAAGAGGGGCTCTACTTCCTAAAGCTCACGGAGGAGACGATATTTGATCATGAAAGGTGTTGTAATTCCCTGGCGGAGACAAGCAAAGGTGCAGGGGCCAGGAGAGACCTGGAGGAGCAGCCTGGCATGGCTGGCATTGCTGGCCGGGCTGGGCAGGAGAAAGGGCTGAAGGCAGGGAGCCCGTGCACGCCCAGAGAAGGAGCTTGGACGGAATCTCGCAGGAAATGGGAGCCCTCGAAGGGCAGGGCAATGCAAGGCCCGGTGGCCCTTTCGACAGCCAGCAGCGATGCAAAGTGCCGTGGTGGGACGAGAAGTCACAGTGAGCTCAGTCTCCACCGCTCAGCCACCGCTGGTCTGTGAGAGGCAGGTTTGTCACGTCCCTTCTCGGGTCTCAGGTCCTGAGTCAAGTGCTAGAAAGGCAGGGATATTTATCAAATGTTTGGCTGCTGGTGAAAACAAAAACAGTCCTCAAATATGAAACATATGGTAGTATGCGAAAATACATCATGTATGTGACATATGCCAACTTCGCAGATTTATTTAAAATGATCGTGAATCATTTAAGTCGCTAGTGCTACATATTCTGTACCCCCCAGTTCTCTCCATTCTTTTTCAGTGTCAGGGTAATAATTCGTCTGATAATAGTGATTCTTGGTAACAGGAAAAAATACCTTGGCAGTTAGTCAATTCAATGGCCACGAGTTGTATTTTTAATTTTGACTAAAATATGCCCAACCTATTTAAGGAGCTTCAGAAATTAAATCTTTTCCTGAAAATTTCAGTAAAGAGACAAACATTTAAATTGCATTGTTAATGTTCAGATAATACAATTCTTGATAAAAAATTCCAGGAAATCTAGATATAAAGAGAAAGGGATACTACACATTTAGAGAAAACCTGCATTACCAACAATCACTCAGGAAGGTTTTAGAAATGCTGATGCCCCATTACACTCCAGGCAAATCATATTCTAGGCCAAATGGATCAGAATCTCTAGGGGTGGGAACTGGGCATCAGTATTTTATAAAGCTCCCAGGTGTCTTCAGTGAACAGGATCACTTGAGGCCAGGAGTTCGAGGCTAGTAGATCAAGACCAGCCTGGGCAACATAGCAAGACCCCATTTCTAAAAAAAAAAAAAAAAATGTTGATATTAGCCAAGTGTGGTGGTGCGTGCCTGTAGTCCCAGCTACTCGGGAGGCTGAGGCAGGAGGATCGCTAGAGCCCAGGAGTTTGAGGTTGCAGTGAGCTGTGTAAGATACCATTGCACTCTAGTTCTGGCAGTAGAGGGAGACTCTGTATCAAACAACAAAAAAAAAAAGTTGGTTGGCAGTAAGGATGAATAAAGAAAAAGATACTTTTGTGAAAAGGGATGCAGGAATTTGAGGAAATTCACACCCTGTGCAGTAATAGGAATTATATATCAATCACTTGAGCCTTTAGAGAAGTTAAGTAGCTTGCCTGAGGCCACAAAGTAGATGACTAGGCTGGGATCCAAAGCCAGGTGTCTGTGAATCCAAATTGGTTTGTTTTTCTCTGAGTTGTGTTGGCATCCCGTACAAATAGATCCCAAATCACTTCTTTGAAATCTCTGGGGCCAGAGTGGCTTGGAATTTAGAATTTTTTCGATTTTAGAAGGGTAAATACATGAATATTTCTATGCAAAAAATATATTTATAACAAATGGGACAAAAATAAAAAAACCTCACATCAAAATCTCTCGTCAGTTCAAACCAAATCTTCACACCAAATTTGGAGTTTTCAGAGATTTTTGAAATTTGGGAATTGCAGATAGGGGACTGTGGACATGAGCATGCAAGAAAAGAACTGTACATAGCAGTGAACACTTACTGCGCAGTGAGTGTTTGCCAGGTGTTCTGCAAAGTTCCGCACACGTGTGACCTTTGCAACCACCTTGCAGGGTAAGTGCTATTAATTATTATTCCCATGCTAAAATCAGGAAACTGAGGCAGGGATGGGCCAGGTAACTTGCCCAAAGTTACATGACTAATATGTCCCTTCATATGTTCAGTCTCAGATTAAGTTGAAAATTTTTGGAGAATGGAGAATAGGGGAATAATCCATTGTAGAGAAAAAAAAAATTCTTGTTGAATGGTAGAGTATTTCTATTATAGAATGGGATTTGGGCTCTGATTTGACAGTCTTTGCTTCACAGCTTTAAATTTGCCCTCTCTTTTTATTGTCTGTTTTGTTTTAGCAGCAGTAAGTTCTCCCCTTTGAACACTGTTAAAAGCCTTGGGAGGTTCCAACTGGCACTTTACCAGAATTAGATGCACTTCTGATACAGCAGGATACAGTGTGTGAATTTCTACTGAAACAGTATTGTGAAAATTGGACGACTGAGCAGAGTTTTCCTTAGTAATGAGACTCTTTGTGAGATGCAGAAGTTGGCCATAAACACTGTGTTCTGCCTTCTGCATAACTCAGTTTCCTCTGTTCTGATAACCTTTGCCTTCCCAAAGCAACCTAATAAAATTTTCAGGAGTGGCTTCCTACTACTGTGCCTAACATTGTTTAGAATGCATTTTAAATTGTCTCAAAGATTTATCAGAAAAGCATGGATTGTTTTAATAATTATTGAAATAGAAATCCAGCTAACCATTCAAAATTCTGGGAGAACAATGTGCTTTGTTTAGTTAATCTTTCATCTTTTTCTCATTAGAACTTAAAACTATGATGCACGACATAGAAATAGCTGTACCTAGATGCATTCATTTTGTGGTTAACAGAATTTTATTCTTTCATAAAATTAGAATGCTGTTGTTTTTCCATAAATGTGTTCTTTAAGGGTTTGCTGTTTTAAGAGTGATTTTATTATGCTTATGTAATGAGAATGCTTGGATAGTAAAATCTAATAGGAAGAATGGTTTGTCTATAGAAATTCAGTGTATTAGCACCTTGCTTTCAACAAATTTATTATTTATTTATTTATTATTTTTGAGACAGAGTCTCACTCTGTTGCCCCTGGTAGAGTGTTGTGGCGTCATCCTAGCTCACAGCAACCTCAAACTCCTGGGCTCAAGCAATCCTCCTGCCTCAGCCTCCTGAGTAGCTGTGACTATAGGGATGTGCCACCATGCCCGGCTAATTTTTTCTATATATTTTTAGTTGGCCAATTAATTTCTTTCTATTTTGAGTAGAGACGGGGGTCCCACTCTTGCTCAGGCTGGTCTTGAACTCCTGACCTTGAGCTATCCTCCCGCCTTGGCCACCCAGAGAGCTAGGATTACAGGCATGAGCCACTCAATCCCCCCCCCTCAACAAATTTATTCTTGAATAAACAAGTAAGTGTTTATTCAAGCGAGGTTGGCTTGCCCTAAACCAGCATGGCCCGCTTTCTTCTTCATAAGGCTCCCCCTGGTGTTTGATAAAGTCTAACTTTCCCCAAATCTTTGTGGACCCTGAGTGCTTCTAATTATCCTAAGTAGCTATCTATTGATGCCTCACCTATTATTTCCAAAGCTAGAGTATTTGGCCACAGTTTTTAGAGTTTAAACACATAGTAATTCCTCAACAAGTGTTCGTTGAATGAATTAGGATATTCCTACCAACCTCACACCAGAAACCAGGCAACCAAGACAGACAGAGGTAACTTAGCTCTAAGCTTTCATGTACTGTCCTTGTGACCTTGGGCAAGTTATATCTCTTCATTCATTTACTTATGCCACGTTCGTTGATTGTTAGTCCGTGGCAGACACCATCCCCAGTGCTAGGGACACATGTCCACACAGAAACTTGTACACAAATGTTTATAGCAGCATTATTTGTGATAGCCAAAAGGTGGAAACAATCCAAATGTCCAGGGTTGCAAATAGATACATGAGTTTTAAAAATGCAGTATATCCATATAATGGAATATTATTCCACTGTAAAAACAAATGAAGTACTGATCTGTGCCACAACAATGAATCTTGAAATAGTATACTGTGTGAAAGAAGCCAGTCACAAAAGACCACACATTACATGATTCTATCTGTATAGAATATCCAGAACAGGGAAATATAGAGAGACAGAAAGTAGTTACTGGTTGTTTTGGATTGAGCGGGGGAAGGAGGAGGGAAGTAAAGAGGTGAAAGCTAAACGACTAAGATTTCTTTTCAAGGTGATGAAAACAACCTAAAATTGACTATGGCAATGGTTACATGTATCTGTGACTACACTAAAACCACCAAACTGTGTACTTTATTTATTTTATTTTATTTTTTTTGAGACAGAGTCTCACTTTATTGCCCAGGCTAGAATGAGTTCCATGGCATCAGCCTAGCTCACAGCAACCTCAAACTCCTGGGCTCAAGCGATCCTCCTGCCTCAGCCTCCCAAGTAGCTGGGACTACAGGCATGCGCCACCATGCCCGGCTAATTTTTTCTATATATATTAGTTGGCCAATTAATTTCTTTCTATTTTGAGTAGAGACAGGGTCTCGCTCTTGCTCAGGCTAGTTTCAAACTCCTGACCTTGAGCAATCAGCCCGCCTTGGCCTCCCAGAGTGCTAGGATTACAGGCATGAGCCACCGCGCCCAGCCTGAACTGTGTACTTTAAATGGGTGAATTGTATGGTCTGTGAAGTATGTCTCAACAAAGCTATTTTTTCAAATAGAACACACACACACACAAAGCAAACTATGCAAGGAGATGGATAAGTTAATTTGTTTGACTGTAGTAATCATTTCACTATGTACATGCATACAAAACATCACATTGCATAGCTTAAGTATATACAAAAAAAATAATAATAATTTTTAGTTTAAAAATAACTGTGGTCCCAGGATCAGAAGCAACCACATCACTCGAGAACTTGTTAGAAATCCAAATTCCCAGGACCTCCCCAGACCTACTGAATCAGAAATTCCGGAGGTGGAGCCCAGCAATCTGGGTATTAACGAGTCTTCCAGCCGATGGCACTAAAGTCTGAGAGCCATTTCTCTTGGCTTCTTACAAATCTGATGTCCCTATCGAAGCCAGCAGCTTTTTAATAGAGTGAATGTAGTCGTGCCATGCCTGGCTTGAAACCCTCTGACATCCCGAAGTGGGCTTAGGCAGAGGGCTGACCCGATCACAGTTACACGTTTGAAGGCCCCTCTGGCTGCTCAGCGAATGGATTAGACAGAGCGAGAACGAACACAGGATACAGACAGGGAGGCCGCTGCAATCGTCCAGGTGCAGTCTAGACCAGCAGCAGTGATGAGAGATGTGTAAGTAGACTCAGTAGAACTGGATTTTTTTCCCCCAGTAGCCTCCTGAATCTTTTTGATGTGGTGGGAAAATACACATTACAAAATTTACCATCTTAGCCAAGTTTAAGTGTACAGTTCAGTGGCATTTTTAAGTACATTTCACAATGTTGTGCTACCATCACCACCATCCATCCCCGAAACTTTTTCATCTTCCCAGACAGAAACTCTGTGCCCATTAAACGACTTCTCATTCCTCCCTCCCCAGCCCCTAGTAACCTCTATCCTAATTTCTGTCTCTATGAATGGACCTACTCTAGGTACCTCATATAAATGGAATCATACAGTATTTGTCCTTTTGGGTCTGGCTTCTTTCACTTAGTATAATGTCCTCCAGATTCATCCATGTTATAGCAGGTATCAGAACTTCATTCCTTTTCATGGCTGTATAATATTCCACCGTGCGTATATGCCACGTGTTGTTTATCCTTATTCATACGTTGTTGAACACTTGGGTGGCTTCCACCTTTCGGCTATCATGAATAATGCTGCTACAAACATGGGTGTACAAATACCTGTTCCAGTCCTTGCTTTCCATTCCTTCAGGTATATACCTAGGAGTAGAATCGCTGGGTCACATGGCAATTCTGTTTTTCATTCTTTGAGGAACCGCCAAATTATTTTCCATAGTGCTGCACCATTTTACATTCCCACCAGCAACATATAAAAGTTTCGATTTTTGCACATCCACACCCACATTTGTTATTTTCTGTTTTTGTGTAAATAGCCATCCTAATGAGTGCGAAGTGCTGTTTCATTGTGGTTTTGATTTGTGTTTCCCTAAAGGCTAGTGACATTGAGCATCTTTTTATGGGCTTATTGGCCATTTGTAGATCTTCCTTGGAGAAATTTCTACTTAAGTCCTTTACCCATTTTTTTAAATTCAGATTTTTGTTGTTGTTTATAGTGTGTTCTTTATATAGTGTGTTCTGGGTATAAACCCCTTAACAGGTATAAGATTAGCAAATATTTTCTTTTATTCTGTGGGTTGCTTTTTCACTCTCTTGACAGTATCCTTTTTTTTTTTTTTTTTTTTTTGAGACAGAGTCTCACTTTGTTGCCCAGGCTAGAGTGAGTGCCGTGGCGTCAGCCTAGCTCACAGCAACCTCAAACTCCTGGGCTCAAGCAATCCTGCTGCCTCAGCCTCCCAAGTAGCTGGGACTACAGGCACGCACCACCATGCCCGGCTAATTTTTTCTATATATATTAGTTGGCCAATTAATTTCTTTCTATTTATAGTAGAGATGGGGTCTCGCTCTTGCTCAGGCTG
>VSMD01122391.1:0-10347 GCA_008750895.1 Mirza zaza
TTTAAACATTCATCTCAACTGTCAATTAAGGATATGCTTCTCAAGTTAGGTATATATCACAAATCCCTTTCAGGCATGCTAATTTAAAAACCCAAACTTTTTAACACATCTAACAAGTAACCTATTAGAGCGTCAATTTCTCATACATCCTTTTATATTCTACTCAATCATAAATGTCATACAAATACCTGTTAAGAGCCCTTAAATACTTAAGTCACACTTACGCATATTTGCTTTGTCTTTTGACATAGCTGCCACAGCGTCTTCATGAGTTGCAAACTCAACATCTGCTTCACCAGTTACTCTGCCATCAGGGCCAATTTCAATGTGTACTCTCACAGGGTTGAGTGGTGAAAAAAACTAAAACACAAGGCATTCCAAAAAATCAAATCGACTTTCTACCATTAGGAAAAATAGAAATTTATAACATGGTGTCCACTTAGACCAAGGCTCAAGTTTTTACAGCCACGCTGAAATGATTTATGAATGTACCTTACACTTACATTATAAATGTCATTCTCAGTAGCTCTGTAAGGCAATCCACGCATGTGTACACAGTGCCCCGTTGTGCTCTGGAAAGTAGAGCCACCATCCCCGTATCTGTGATCAGACATTCCTGAAAAACAATAATTGAGGTCTAGATGGACAAGAGTGTTAAGTATCCTGCAGCTGAGAAATTCAATTCTTACCTTACCTCTTCCAAATCTATCTGACCCAAATCCATAGCCATCATTATAGCCATTATAATCATCATAGCCTCCATAGCCTAGAAGATAAAAAAAATACAGCCAATCAAATGCAGATATCCAAACAAAGAAGGAACAGACTTGCCAACCCTTCTCAACTCTCACATACCTCCACCATAAGCACCACGCCTCATCCTCTCAAAGCCAGCTCCTCTGCCAATGCTGTTATACCCTCTGCCAGCCCCAGGTCTGTCATAGGGACCTGGCCGCTGCATGGCCATAAGCTTTCGTGGTGGATCATAATGAGTTCTAACTTCGGCCCGACTGCTCTTAAAGATTTCGATATACCTAAAGCATTGTTCACAAGGGAGGGGAAGGGGAGGGGAGAGAAAACATTAGTTCATTTTATACAGGCATTTAGTTATACAAGAAAACAATCTAGTCATAGCCATGAAACTGACTAATATTTAAAAGCCAGATTTCTTATATTTGCATAGGCAATGACCAGAAATTCACTCAATAGTAAGATTTAATGTAAACTTTACAGAAAAAACTTACTCCTCTGAGGCAGAGCCCAACCTTAGGGGTAAAGAGAGGAGCACTGTGAATGTTTTAGGAGGGAAAGAATTCCACTCAACTTTCAACATTTCAAGTCGTAAATCCATTGGCAGCATGTATAGCAAGTGGGCTAAAAAGCCAGCCTCCACCAACAGTCTAGCCCACACTACACATTTCCTTTCGCCAATAAATACCCCAGCCTATGCTTTTAGTAGGAATCAGCATAGGTAAGCGCATGCTTCAATGAAAAATAGTCACAAGCAAAGAGAATAAAACCTTTTGTGACAATTTCTTGAAAGCTATGCTTATTAATACATATGCAGAATATTTATACAGCAAGAAAAAGTTTGTTGCATTTCAACTTTAAAAACAAGATCAGAAAGTATCACATTTTCTTATGGTAATATTAATTTACTAGGTGGGTGTTATTACAGCTAAAGCCAGGTTTGCATTAATTTTTTAAAGCCATAGTCTCTCAACTCCATTGATTGGGGTTAATAAGTTAAGAATCTTACAAAATTGTAAAGGAGACCAAATTAACTGGGGACAATTTTAACACCTAAAATTTAGTTTGACTGCAACATGGGACTCTGACATAGGAAAATTCTGAAAATTGTGGCAAAAGTCAATTAACTAGGACTAGGAAATAGATTAGTTTAATCCTTTTAAGCAGAGAGAATATGGATTTAATTATTTACCATAAGAAAAGTGACATATCCAACCAACCATCCATCCCCACCTGTGCCCTATTCTTTCCTTGTGTTTCTTTAGAGCCTTTTCAGCTATTTCCTGTGAAGCAAACTGCACGAAGGCCTCCCCCGTACTCCTCCCCTGGAAGTCCACCGGCAATGTTATCCCATTTGGCACGATTTCCAACCCTTCAACCCAAGGACAAATAACCCCAGTAGGGGGGCAATATTAACATCACAAGCCCAGAAATGATTCTTCTTATAGCTTTAAATAAACCAGAATTTTAACTTTAGGTGAATGGTATGCTTTCAACAAGTACTCTTTAAATATGCATTGCAATAAAATGAAGTTCCATTATTACAAATTATAAGAATTCTTAACACACCCCATGGTACAGTACATTTTTAAGAACTTGCTGAACACAGGATGCATTAAGAATTCAACAACTTAACATTCTTATCTATTCAACTTAATTATGTTGAGAATTATACAATAAGTTTCAAGCATTAAACAGCAACAGTTTTACTAAATTCAAGACACACCTTTTACCTCATTTTATATTTCAATGCTTTAAAGTTATTGGAACTTCAAGTTTTAAAATGTACACATTTAAACATTTAAATAAAATTCAAACATTAGTTAAATCATATAATTGACAAACATACAGTCTAAACTTTCAACAAAACTGATCTACACAGCACAAATCATGCACTCTTATGCTCTAATAGTAGTATGATTCACTTCTGGAAATTCCGTCTATGAAAAATTCTTTCCGTGGATACATTCCCAAGCTTACAAAAAGGACTTAAAGCACCTTCCTAGAAGATATGAAATTATGTTCATATTTAACGTTGACAGACAGCATTCAATTCTCACCAATTTAGATTAAAAACAAAACAGACTTGATTTCTAAATTTCTGACAAAATATTAGGACTTGATACATATCTAATAGTCAAAAATTTTAATACATACTAAACTATGAAAGGATTTCTTGCTCTCTTAATTCCAGTTTATCACAACTATTAATGGCATTTAAAATATATAATCTAACATTCTGCTAAACATGCAATCTTATCCACTCTTCAGCATAAAAACATTCAAATACTTTAGGCCCAGAACAACTTCAAAATGCTTTTCTACTTCAGATACTGAGACTACAAGCAAACTACCTTTGACTTTCACTAATAGTTTTTTTTATAATAAGGCTGGCTAAGCCAAGTTGCTTCTACAGCAGTTTTTTGCACAAAGAGTTAGACCATTAGAGATGTTTCTGGTCCCATTACTCAAATAACTGTCTCTTAAAACAGACACTTGCCCAAAAATTACAACAACCTGACTCATACTAATCTAATGTTAGGGGATCCTTACCTTTAAAAGTTCAAGTACTTTGCTGAACAGCAATGTTGTTGAAAACAATCCTCAAAGATCTACTGTGAACTATCATACTAAATATAGGCAAAGTTAACATTTTGCAAGTACTTAATTTCCACCTTTAAGATGGGCTTAAATTATTTGAAGGTCTCTAGGAAGAAAACATTAACTCATTGGCATATACTTACAACCTATTTAAGTACCTAAGCTATTCAACTGTAAGGTAAAGCTAGCCAAAACTCACTGTTCATCAACAGGACTACATACCTGAGAAGAACTGAACAATTTCTTCCTTGCTACATCCAAAGGGGAGTCCTCTAAGCCGTACAAAGCCATCATTGGCCGTGTCAGGACTATTTGGACCAGTATGCTTCAACACCCAATCCATTTCAACGTTGTTTGACTTGAATACTGAAAGAGGTGCTTAGAATTAGTCAATTTTGGAAAGTTAGAGAACTGGGTCTTTAGATAAGCTAGGAAGAGCTGCCACAAACTCCCTTAGATGACCATTTCCATGCGGTCAAATACCTAAAATTCAGAAGGGGTAAGACCTCTCTGTGTTTAATGTTTTATTTACTGTTACTAGGGCAATGTATATCAAACCTTCAACATATCTGTGTCCCATAGTTTCTCTGTCTTTTTTCAGGGCCAATTTGACTTCATCTTCTGATTCGAGTTCAACAAAAGCCTCGCCACTCGGTCTGCCTTCTCTTGTGTAGATGAAACGAATACCTTGAGCCCCATTTTGAATTTTGCAGTCTGGAAAGAAAACAACCGTTAATATAGAATTTAAAACCTACAACCACCTCTGGGTGATAGAGGAATGCCTATTCATGTCCCCACAGTAACGTACATCCCTTCTGAAGCCTAAAATGACCACACTATTTATTGCCAACTCCTAGAGTATCTCCAATATTTAAGCAGTCATCCTCTCAAAAACTATCTCAGTCCCAAAGTGATATATTCCCAATCCATCAAGAAAATCCAATAATCAAAGCAGTTTCTTAATGAAGTTACTTCTAAATCCTTGCTAATCGTGTTTCCAGCAGACATCCTAAAGGACAAAAGAGTTACCAAGTCTGGATCTTGTGATTTTATGGCATTTTCTGAACAATCTTAAGAGTTTTGGTCTGGGGCATTTGTTGGTTTTACATTACCAGTAGCCACATTTTAAGAATTCTTAATTCCAAACTGCAGGCCCAATACTCACCTGTGAAAGGGGTCAGTGATACCAAGCTAAAATGCTCCAAGTTGCACAGCTGAAGCCAAACCCAGTGTTGCCCCCTGCAAGGTGGCTTCCAGTGTACTTGGTTCTTGTTTTACAGGTCGTTTTCCGTTACCAATGCTAAATTCAGATAGTAAGTCAATACTACAAATGTCTTTACAAAACCTCTCAATTTCTTTCTTAATATAGTTTTATCAGTCTAGCCTTAAGCCAATAATGGGACAAGAACATTCTGATAACGTTATTCTGGAAGCCTACATACTGGGGGTGGGGGGGAGCTACATAGGCAAGAAAATTTCCCTGGGCTTCCGTGTACTCAACTGTAAAGTGAGCCAGATCAAGTAGATAAGAACTCTTCAATTACCAAATCTTGATTAAATTGTCTGAAACTAAGAAGTGGCATTTCACCTTCCGAAGCAGAAATGCCTCTTTTCAAGGAAATCCCAAAACTGGAAATACTACCTACACCTTAAAATATTGCAAAATATTACTATTTGCCTACCTACTAGGCAATTTGCTCAAAATTAAGAGGGCTATCTCATCTTCCCCAATTTATCCTTTGGAAAAAAGACATCCATGAAAGGGCTGGTGTTTAAACGTGGGTAAAGAGGCAGGCGAAAAAAAGTCCTGCAAATCAGCCGCACTCTCCCAAGGAGGCAAGGAAGGCGGGCAGGGCTTTCACAATTTCCATTGCGTAACAGAGTCCGGCCTGGCGCGAGCAACACAGCGGGAACCGGTGCCGCCCGAGCCCCGCCAGGGGGCGCCCGGGATCCGGCCCGGCCCGGCCCGCCCAGGCCGCCCGCCCGCCCGCCCCGCGGCCCGGGTCTCGAACTCCCGGCCGCCTCCTAACTCACCAGAAAAAAACCGCTGCACTTCATCCGCCGAGCAAGACCAGGGCAAGCCCCGGACCTTCACCACGAATCCCTCTCCGCCTTCGGTGCCCAACATCATCGTCTCTTAACGGGTACTGTCGGCGAAACAGACTGCAAAGCGGGGACGAGGGTCAGACCTGAGAAATGCTAACTGAACTGCCCTCCGCCCCGGGCGCTCCTCGGCCCTCGGCGCACCGACAGGAGCACAACCCAGGCGGACGCCTCAAGCCCGCAGACGCCAACAGCAACGCCGCCCTGGCCAGCGACCGCACGCGAAGCCGCGCTGGGCACCCCAGGGGTCGGTGCCCGCACCGAGGGGCCCGGCCCGGAGCCAGCGTGGAGGCAAGGAAATGGCGGCGGCCGCTTCCGCTCCGCCTCCTCCGACATCTCACACAATAGAGTCGGCGCGGCCTGCAGGCCTCGGCGGCGCTGCGAGGATTCGGGGGACCGTTCGCGGCTGTTAGCGGCAGCCCTCCGCTTGCCAAGGCCCCGCAAGCTGTACGAGAGGTCTGGGGGCAGCAATCCTCGCAAAAACGGCATCTACGTGGGGGGTCCTCTGGGCTGCAAACTCGGGTGGCCGACGACTCACCTACACACAGCTCCGGCGCGGCTAAGAAGAAATGGCCAGCGGGCGCCTGCGCAACCTAAATAAGGCCCTTTGAGCAAGCTCTGCGCACGCGCGGCCAGAGGCCCGTACCGCCCCCTTGCGTCACAAATAGCTCGAGCGCATGCGTAATTTCACGAGCTGGCCACCCGCCCGCAGGCAGGTTATCACGCGCATGCGTCCTGGGCTCAATTCCCCGCAGCTATGAACCCGCCTGGCCTTTTTGCGCCTGCGTCTTCCTGCGAATAGTGAACTACGAGCCTCAGCGGTTTACAATTTAGTTTCATGCGCATGCGTCTTGCTTCAAACTGCTCTCTAGCCCTACCCGCCGGAGTGGGGGAGGGGAATGGCGGTACTCTGTACCCCGTGGGGACCGTGTAGTAGTCCCGAGCTCTGGGTTGTGGTGAGGTAGGCGTTTTCCTACCCCTACCCCTTACTCTTCTCAGCTCTGTCCTGGCGACCGGAAAGGACAGGCGAGGCCTTCAGGCGCTCCCTGTCCCTCGCCGGCTGCCTCCTGTCTGTCCCTAGAGCCTGCCGGAGCGGTCAGCCCCAGACCAGCGAGCCTCCCCGGGTGCTGAGCTCCCGTGCCCGAAACCACCCCCACGGCGCCTGGGGCGGCCCGAAGCGTGCGAGCCTACTCTTACCTGCCGCCGTCGGGCCTGGGGCCGCGGACCCGCGGCTCTCCGTGCTGGAGTTCCCGCCCCGTGCCCCGCTTTTGCCTAACGAACTCGCATCCCGCCTCCGCGCTGCCCGCCCGGGTCCGCCGGCGCTGAACGCCCTGCGGCCTCCGCACGAGGGGCGCGCCTCTCGTGAGCCTGCGACGAGCCGCCGGTGCGTGCCGGGCCCCTGCTCGGGACGGTGCCCGCTTAGTCGTCCAGAGGCTGAATAGGTGCCAGTGCCTCCAGACGCAGTTCGAGGAGGCCCCAGGGTCCTCCCGTGCGCACATGTGGCGTGAGATGAGTAATGTTCATGATTTCTAGCATCATGCCCGAAAACCGGGACGACGTGTGTGGCCTCCCCGCGTCTGATCTGGCTGCTCTCGCTCCCACCTCCCAAGCTTTGGTACACACAGGCAATAAACAAACATAAGGCAGTGTCGGACAGTGCCACAGGGCTACCGAAGGGAAGTCCTCTCTGAGTGCCACCATGGGAAGATGCAGGCCGAGCACAATGGAGACTGAACCCAGTTTTGATAGGTTTGAGAATACTGGAGAGGAGATCAAAACAAAGACAGGAGCCCAGGTATAGGCAGGGTAGGATTTGAAAGAGCATTTAGGCCTTAGCAAGGGTTTTAACTCCAGGTAGAGAAGAAGGAATTATTAATAACAGCTCTTCACAGGGGAGGAATAGGGGCTGCTGTAAAGGAAAACTCTAGCTGCAAGTGAACAGGCAGGGTTAAGGATTATGCACGCATTCAACTACAAACAGAGCTACAGGAAATAGAAGGCTTTGGCTGAGCTCTTCAAGAGATGGGACTCTCAGGTCTTCTAGCCAGGAGGTCTATTATCTGGGTAATTCAAAAGCAAGGCAACATTTTGTGCTCTTGAATGCCCTCTTTCCAGGACATCACACAGACACCTTCCTCCTCCCCTTTTTACTAAGTTACAGCATTTGAGAGCTCTGGTCTTACTAGATCACCTAAAAACACTGGGCGACAGAGTGAAACTCCCTTAAAAATATATATATTTGTATATCTGTGTGTGTTTATATATTTTATATATATGTCTTCTTTTTCCTTTTTTTTTTTTTTTTTTTGAGACAGAGTCTCACTCTGTTGCCCGGGCTAGAGTGCTGTGGCATCAGCCTAGCTCACAGCAACCGCAAGCTCCTGGGCTCAAGTGATCCTTCTGCCTCAGCCTCCTGAGTAGCTGGGACTACAGGCATGCGCCACCATGCCCGGCTAATTTTTCTATATATTTTTAGTTAGCCAATGAATTTCTTTCTATTTATAGTAGAGATGGCGTCTGGCTCTCGCTCAGGCTGGTTTTGAACTTCTAACCTTAACTTAAGCCATCCGCCTGCCTCTGGCATCCCAGAGTGCTAGGATTACAGGTGTGAGCCACTGCATCCCGCCTCCTTTTACCTTTTAACAACATGACCACACACCTAAAATGTTTATTTTTCCTAATTCTTTTCTAAAGCTTTCTGGGATTTTCTTCCACAATAAGAGTAAGTGTAGGGCCGGGCGGGGTGGCTCACGCCTGTAATCCTAGCACTCTGGGAGGCCGAGGCGGGCGGATTGCTCAAGGTCAGGAGTTGGAAACCAGCCTGACCAAGAGCAAGACCCGTCTCTGCTATAAATAGAAAGAAATTAATTGGCCAACTAATATATAGAGAAAAAATTAGCCGGGCATGGTGGCACATGCCTGTAGTCCCAGCTACTGGGGAGGCTGAGGCAGGAGGATTGCTTGAGCCCAGGAGTTGGAGGTTGCTGTGAGCTAGGCTGACTCCACGGCACTCACTCTAGCCTGGGCGACAAAGCAAGACTCTGTCTCAAAAAAAAAAAGAGTAAATATACTATGTAATCATAGAAAATTAGATCATTTCCTTAGGATAGATTTCTAGAAGCAAAATTATTATATGAAAGGATCTGAGTATTTTTAGGACTACTAATACTAAAAGGTTATAGTAATAACCTTGGTAATCCTCTGTGGTGTGCAAGTTCCATAACCTTCATTTGCTGGCACTGATAATCTCCTCTCCTTTGCTTTTTGTTTACTACTGAGAAAAACTATTTTTCATTTGCATCTATTTAATTACTTATGAAGTAGAATAAATTTTATACTTTTCTAGCCAATTCATTTGCATCTGTTTGATTACTAGTGAGGTAGGACAAATTACATACTTTTATAGCCAATTCCCTCTTACATAAATTGTCCAATTTATATTTTTTAAAGTTTCTTATAGAAAAAGTTCAGCTTCTTTCCCCGACGATCTTTCAGTTTTGGTGTACTTATTATACAAAACTCTTTATTAAGGCTATTGACCCTCGGTATAGGTGCCCCAGACATTTTTCTCAGATTGCTTACCTTTTAATTGTTGCTATTCTTTTTTTATTGCTTTCCAAGATTTAACCATACAGGAGTTTTTAATTTTGCTCATGTCAAATCCAACAATATATTTCTTTGAGCTACATCTCCATGTGTCTGAGGTGAACACAGAGGGAACAGGCAGGGTTGAGGATTATGCTTAAAGACAAATGTAATGGCCCAGGCTCAGTGGCTCACACCTGTAATCCTAGCACTGCGGGAGGTGGAGGCAGGAGGATCGCTCAAGGTCAGGAGTTCAGACCAGCCTGAGAAAGAGCAAGACCCCCGTCTCTACTAAAAATACAAAGAAATTAGCTGGACAACTGAAAATATATAGAAAATGTTAGCCAGGCATGGTGGTGCATGCCTGTAATCCCAGCTACTCGGGAAGCTGAGGCAGGAGGATCGCTTGAGCCCAGAAATTTGAGGTTGCTGTGAGCTAAGCTGACACCACGGCACTCTAGTCCGGGAAACAGAAGTGAGACTCTCAAAAAAAAAAAAAAAAAGAGAAATGTAATATGTGAGGAAAAAGCAGAATAAAATATTAACAAGTAGCATTATCAAACATAGCACAGAAAGAGACTGCTCAGTGGAACAAAATCTAGAAACAGCTGTATTGACAATTCAGCATTCATTAAGGTGACATTTCATATCAGAATAGAAAGGATGCCGGGCGCAGTGGCTCATGCCTGTAATCCTAGCACTCTGGGAGGCAGAGGTGGGCAGATCTCTCAGGTCAGGAGTTCGAAACCAGTCTGAGCAAGAGCGAAACCCCGTCTCTACTAAAAATAGAAAGAAATTAATTGGACAACTAAAAGTATACAAAAAAAAAAAAAATTAGCCAGGCATGGCAGTGCATGCTGTAGTCCCAGCTACTCAGGAGGCTGAGGTAGAAAGATCACTGGAGCCCAGGAGTCTGAGGTTGCTGTGAACTAGGCTGATGCCATGGCGCTCTAGCCAGGGCAACAGAGTGAGACTCTGTCTCAAAAAAAAAAAAAAAAAATTAGGCCGGGCGCGGTGGCTCACGCCTGTAATCCTAGCTCTCTGGGAGGCCAAGGTGGGCGGATCATTTGAGCTCAGGAGTTCGAGACCAGCCTGAGCAAGAGCGAGACCCCATCTCTACTATAAATAGAAAGAAATTAATTGGCCAACTAATATATATAGAAAAAATTAGCCGGGCATGGTGGCACATGCCTGTAGTCCCAGCTACTCGGGAGGCTGAGGCAGCAGGATTGCTTGAGCCCAGGAGTTTGAGGTTGCTTTGAGCTAGGCTGACGCCACGGCACTCACTCTAGCCTGGGCAATAAAGTG
>VSMD01122394.1:0-17375 GCA_008750895.1 Mirza zaza
TTTTTTTTTTTGCTTTATAATATAGATGTACAGATGAGTTTTAAGTCAACTATGTTTCTATCTCGGACAAAGCTGTTTCATTTTAAAGCATTCACCTACCTTAAAGTATTCTACAAGATCTCTACAAGTGACTTTAGATCCACTTATTTCTTTTTCTACCAAATTTTCAGGGGCAAGCAGCAATGGAACCAGATTTCGAAGCTCTCGCTTAAAGTCTTCATCAATATCTAGTGGACACAAAATTGATCAAAATATTAGTCAAAAAGAAAAAATTTTAGAAGTCCCCACTGGTAGGAGTTCATAAAATTCTGTTTTATGAAATAAGAGTACACATATTGATTACTTAAGTAGATTCATTTTTTAAAAAATCATCCAAACATGCCATATCTCATAGGAAAAAAATACAATCCCTCCTACTCTATCTACTAGCTCCTTTCTCTCATCCACCAATCTTTTAGCTCAAATAATAAATAAAATAATTTGTGGACTACCAAAACAAATTCTACATTAAGTATTAACTAAACTGTCCTTTTTGAAAGATAAAATAATTTGTGGACTACCAAAACAAATTCTACATTAAGTATTAACTAAAGTGTCCTTTTCGAAAGAGGCAAACAATTCATGAAATTGTATTAAATTTTACTACTAAATTTTGTTTTTCCAGCCATACTGCGAAAGTTTTGTCAATTCTCAAGCCTTCTACTATCACACTCAAAATAACCCTAAAATATACACAAAAAAATATCACCACCCCTAAAACAGAGACCAACATCTGATTGTATCAATAAAATAGTAAGGCCTTTCAGCAGACTGCAATAAGTTTAAATATTGTAAGAAATGTTCTCAGCCTTTAGAATTGTCAGGACATCAGTGCTGAGCAACAAAACACATCATCAAATAGTTTAATCAATATGCTAGATGCCGCAAACAAATGGAAAGCCAGAGAGACAACACAGAGCATTACAATCACAACATTAACAATGCATCCAAATGTATTCCAGTGTAAGATAGGAAATTTAAGATGTCATATATTTTAAAAAAAAAACTTTCAGCCTCTAAAAAGTAAGTTCTCGTTTTAGCAAGAATGGGAATTCCCACCTTTCAATCTCCCATCAAAACTAGGATTAGTTGCAACTTTAAGACCCGGATGTGGCAAAAGGAAGCAACCAAGATTTGAGAAACAATTGTGAATGTGCTTCCTTACATTCTGTAGCTCTTCATGTTGATTTTGTTTTACCTAAGGGCAGAAAAAGACAGGGTGACGTTGTACACAGGAGAAAAGAAAAATTTTAAAAAAGCAAACACATACACATACTCACATTCATGCAACAGTTAACCAGATGCTACTCCAGAGGGGTGCTTATGATACAAAAAATTTCTAAAGGCCCATTTCTAACCACTTTGTTAAGAGCCCACATTTTCTTAAACTTTCTTAAATTGAGAAGATGATTTTTTTCCTAAGTAAGCTGCCTAGAATAGCAAAAAATATGTACTAATTAATCATTATATCTATCATCTGAATAACAAATTGTGGTTGTGACTTACACATCAGTAAATAAAGAATTTACCTTTAAAGTACTTATAATGGCAACAAAACAAAACAGCAACATACTAATTTGCCTATAAATAAAAAGATTAGTCCCGGAGCAATATAAGAGCTAAGGTAAGAAAGTTCCAGTGCAATCCAAAGAAACTTAGAAAATTTGTTAGAATATCAGGACTGTATTTATAATTTGTGGTAGTTATCAGAATTTGAGAAGAGAGATTGCTGTCTATTTTCAGGAAGAAAATGTTAAACTTAGAAACATTCTGAATAATTACTCACTTATCCCAACATAACTCACATAGTCTCCTAAAGACTCTTCTCAAAAACCATTCTAACGAAACATGCACTATTCATAATTAAATCTGGAAACTACCTAAATCTCCACCAACAGTTATATGAAAAAACTGCTGTCCATTTATTCAATGAAATGCTGTATAGCAATGAGAATAAATGAACTAAACTATATGCAACAATATGTACTAACCTCAGAAACATAATATTAGGCAAAAAAGCTAGACACAAAAGAATACATTCTGTATGCGATTCCATTCACATAAAATACAAAAGCAAAGCCTGTTAGAAGTCAGGATGGTGGTATAGAGTTTTTGGGGTTAGTGTCTGACAGTGGGTGCTTTTAGGTGCTGGCTACACATCTATGGTCATTTTGTACACATTCATCACACTACACACAATTTCAGCAATTTTCTGAATCATGTATCACATATCAATAAGAAGTTAGAAAACCTTCTTGTCTTTGAGGCACATAAATCTGAGTTTAGACTGTATGCCTCATGTGCTTTGTGTTAATTTTTTCTGAAGGAACCAGAGAAAACTCTGATGATTGAAATTATTTCTGACAGGAGGGTCTGGAAATACCTTGCAAATAATCCAAGGAGGAGGAAGTGGTTTAAATCTCACTTTAGGAATAAAAAAATTATACTATACTCCAAATCTCTGAATGTGGTTGAGAAACCAAATGCATCATCCTATAGATAGACAAAATCTCATTAGCCAAAAGAGAATACCCTCCTACTTATGAATAAAGGGATGAATAAATTGTGTATGTGAGTAGATGGGTAATCTGTAAGTATCTGACCTGCAGGTTTCCTGAGTATTTCCATGGGCGGGTATAAAGGATCATGCTGGTGAGGTTATTTTCCAGAAATGCCTTGATGTGGTATGGTGCATAGGAGTCAGGATATTTGGGTCCTAGTCTCAGTTATCAATGATTATTTAAACCATAGGCAAGTCACTTTTCTGTGTCCCAGTTTCATTGTGTATTAAAAAAAAAAAAAGAAAAAAAGGCTGAACTAGATGATGTTTAAGATCCCTTTTCTAGCTCTACATGTTGTCACTCTGTGACATAGCATTCCTCTGAGGGGGGTCTCACATCACCTGTGTTCAATGCATACACAGACCTGCCCCAAATGTTCAGAAGTTCAGTTGGCCCAGAAAGAGACACATAAGCAATCTAAGTAAATCAAAAAGTCTCCTTCAAACTTTTATCCTTTGAGTATTTGTTTACAGAGGAAGCAACTGGCTCTGGAGAGAAATACTTGTTCCTTAACTTTTGATTCAAGGGCATTGTCTTCTCAGGCAGGAGTACAACCAATTTACATTTCACCACTTATGTACAAAACAGTCACCTGGGCTACTTTGGGATGCCTTATTCCAATGACACAGAGAGAGCGGTACTATACGCAAGAGTCTAGACAGACCAGCCCTTCTCCTGGCTTGCTGCTTATGCTCTCCTCTCTAGGAGCTGGGGACTTACCTGCAATCTCTTTTCGAGAAATTGTTTTCCACCTTCCAAACCATATGAATGTTCATAAGGATAACTCCAATCTCGAATCAAAAACATTAATGTCTACACACAGAAAAAATACAAATCATTTCTTTTAAAAATCTTATGAAAAATCACAACTGTAACAATTGAAGCCTTCCTTACTTTCTGAAACAATCCTTATCAAAAGTTATAGTAACCAAATGATCAGTACTGCTCATGGTTATATCAGAGTCCACTTAAAAAAAACCAACATTTCCAGCCCCTACAACAAGCAAACGCCACCATTTGAGAACTTCACTGTATATAAGAACAGAGTTGCCACAAGCAATAATACAGAATTTAAATGAACAAAACAGGCATATCAGGGCATACCAATCATAATTTACAGGATTTAAAAATGAAAAAAAAGGCCTCTCAGCGCATACAGCTCATAATTTTAAATGAAGGTTGTATAACTAGAAGACCAACTAATTCTAGATGGCTAATTATAAACTGATTATAGATTTAGTAGTGTCAGTAAGGCCATTTCACAGAATGTTTTACTCATATAGGATTAGGTTTCTCAACTCCAGCACTACTGACATTTGGGGCCAAAGAATTCTTACTTATGTGTGGCTGTCCCATGCACTTTAGGATGTTGAAGGCATTTCTGGCCTTTAGGTATTTGATGCCAGTGGTTCTAACCTCCCCCACAAAACTGGGACAATCAAAAATGTTTCCAGGCATTGGCACATGTCCCCTGGGTGGCAAAATTAGCCCAGATCAGAAAAACTGATATAGGCCAAGTAGAGTATATTCTAGCCATACACACAAAATGAAGCCATAACATGTCCAACTATTTCATAGAAGTAATCACTTCGTCCAGACCAGCCAGACCAGCCATGGGATTAATGTAAACCCATCAGCAGTAACAATCAGTGGCAATGCTGTCATAGAGGAAGGATCTCACACACTGATAAGCAAACATGGTGGAGTCATTCCTCCCTACTGTAACTGCAGCTGACCAAACAGTAATAATGACAAATTATAAATTATACTTGCTTTAACAAATAAACTATCTGAAACTTTTTTATATGAAACCAATATAAAGAATAATAAGACTATCTTCAAAGTGCAATATATCACAAAAAAGACACCTGGAACATTTTTGTAATTATTTATCATGTATGAAAAAAATTCAACATAACTATCTTACATTCCCTACTGTCTTTAAGTTTTGAAATTAAATAACTCTTAAGAGAAACATTACCCTCTTAATCTAAGTATTAAGAATCAATTTGGATTATTTTGTTCTATTTCCTATCCTGTTTAAGCCTATACTGATAAGTTGGTGATGACATTACCATAGGTTAGTTTCAACTCCACTGAAATCTATTGCTAGAAATGAGTTTGCTGTCATATTCTGCTGCTCCAAAGTTACAAGCTGAGGTGGCCTGACAGCTTCTCATCAGCAAATTTTTATAAATGTTAAAATATTTATTTACCTGAAATGGTTTCTGGTAGATTTCTTCCATTGCAAGTCTTCCATATTCTGTAAATAACTGTTAAATCAAGTTATTTAAAATAATGCCCCCAAAGAGACTGGAAGAAGACATTTGTAAACCGTTCTACATCAAAGCACCATATGTCAGAGCCTTTCAAATCATTTAAAAGCTAAGTATTCAATTTTCTAATGCACTGGGCTTATACTGAAATTTCTTCCAATTATAAAATTATACATCAGTTTAAACCGATATAATATTCAATCTTTTTAGTGATATCATAGGCTTCTAAGTGTGAATTCACAAGAAAGTGAGAATTAAATATTCAATACTTTGACATATTTTCTTTGAGACATACATACTTGCAAGTGTTGAAGATCATCTTCTTGAATATTCTGAGATAGATTATATACCTGTTAAAACAAAATTTGTTTTTTATTAGTGTTTTATTTTGAATAACCAGCTTATATATAACTTTACTTGTGGAAATGAAGGTTACTTTGTACCTCAGCACAAATGAATCAGTCACTATGTCAACCAGTGGCACATGAAAAGGATTTTCTCTTTTTTCCTAACAGTCAAGATAAAACATTAAGGAGGAAGCAGTGGTGGTAAAATATGTAAAAAATCATGAACACATGCATATTCATGGTCTGAAGTGGTAGACATAAAAAAACAAGTATACTATGTAGTAAGTTTCGTTTTCTCCTTCTCAAAGTTAACTTTATGATCATTAAAAAAAAAGTGAAGATTATTTCCACATCATTTTCTAAGTCAGTGACTGTAAGGAGCAATAGTTCTACAAAGATAAATTCGTCCCTGGTGCAATCCGAGTATACAGTTATTCAGAGACTGCCTCATCCACCACTGACTCTAATGTAGTTCTCTTTTTCCTTATACTCAACCAATCTTAATAATTTACCGGCCTGTGGAAGCTAATAGAAGTAACAGTAGGTGGCACCCTTGCCCCTTCCAGAATTTTTAGGAGGCTTTCCAAGTTACATAGATCAGAGCTGATAGAAAAGGGTGTAAATATCTTCAGAGGAGAGAGATCTTCCAGTAATTACAAGACAAGTCCTCAGAAAGTAATCTAGGCTGCCACAGGAGAAAACTGGCCATCCACAGACATCACCTCTTCTAAGAAATAACTTATATCTGAGTAAATAGGGTCACTCCAAAGACAGAACAATTTGTTCTAACAGCAAATAAGTGATAATCTAGCTGAATCACTTGGAGGTCAAGAATATAAATAGTCAATAAAGGCTGGCAAACCTAAAATGATATTCTCAGCTACTAACTAATTCCAAAAGGGGTATGTAAAAAAGTAATTGATGACTGAGGTGATTAAACTTTAGATTTAAACTTAAGATCTGACACCATGACCAACCTATTCTTATCCATGCAGGCTTTAGCTTTTTGAAAATAGCTCCAGATCCTTTCACTGTCAGGGCCAGGTTGCAAATAGCAAAGAGAGAAGGAGAGTTGTTTAACTCTTGGCTGATGATTAGTACTTGGCTTACTGCCTTGTTCTTCAATATACTTTTGTTGAAAGAATAAATAACAAGAGGCTCAATATGTCACAGCTCTATCAGCCAGATATCTTATGTAAGGAAAGCACACCATCTTCAAAGGTCAGAAATAAGACAATAATAAATATCTTAATCTTTTTGGTTATTTATAGTTTACAAAGCACTTTCATATATGCATTATATCTCATTTAGATCTCATTTTTGACTGTACACAACCACCACATGTGAGATAGGCAAGATGAGTAAAGCTCTCATTTTACAAATGAGAAAGTGGCTGAGTGGCTTTACGTGGCTGTCCAAAACAAGGTCTGCTACTATCAAAAAGCTGAATAAATAAGAGAAGACCAAAAAACAAGTTCTAAAACACAGAATTCCCTCATGACAATTTAAAGCAAACCCTAAAGTCAGCTAACCTGAGGGGCTATAATGTCATAATATAAACACGAAGTTATGGCTTCTGCTTGCCTCTAGGGAATCACAACTGTTCCACCTTCTAAGATTAGAGAAAAAAACATAGAACAATATTTTTAAAAAGACGACTTTGAGGGCTCTTGACAGCATCACTTAGTGGGTAGTGACAAATATCCCCAGCCCTGGCCACAAATAAACAGAAGCCAGGCTGAAAAGTGCTATTCTTTTAGCTCATATTAATAGCCAACCTTCTTTCTACTCTCATGACTAGGTACTTCACATTGAGAAAGGAGGAAATGAGAGCTAAGAGAAACTGTTCATATGTTCCAGACATTACTGGAAAACATTAAAAATTACAACACACTGTAACAGTATCACCTACAATCTACCATCGGTTAAGAAAAATTTCTTGGGAGGAATGCATACCCCCCCACATTTTTTTAAAATACTTGCAAATACACTTCTTGATACATCATTGACCAACGGGACCTAAACACCATACTTTAATTTTCAGCCAGAGATGTAACAACCACAGATGATCTCCAAAAAAAGAAAAAAGAAAAGAAATACAAAATGACATGTGGTAGTTTAATTCAGTCCAGTCAACCTAAATTATACGGAAAAAAGATGATGTCTTGCTTGAAGAAACTAAAACTTGATAGAACACCAAACACAGAGTATAAGTAAAACATAGAAGGGGTTTTACTACTTTCTAAATGAAGGAAGTGTTAAAAATCCTTAGTTTATTATATAAAAAGATCAGTTAGGTTTCCTAAATTAAGTATTAATTCTTATGCTTCTATCTCCTTTAGTTCAAATAATTAAATACCAGTTGTCAAAGATATCAAACAGAAAACTAGACTTCTAGGTTTAATTACTTCAGTTTTTTCGTTTGGTTTAGCCAAAAAACAAAAATATACTGTACTCCTTACTGTACCTGGCAGAGATCTGACTGATTTTAATTACAGATGACATGCAGTATCTTTTCCTTTAAAAAAAAAAAGCATAGGCTGGGCGTGGTGGCTCAAGCCTATATTCCAGCACTTTGGAAGGCCAAGCAAGGTGGGAGGCTGAGGCAGGAGGATTGCTTGAGCCCCAGAATTTGAGGTTCCAGTGAACTATAATGACACCACTCACTGCACTGTAGCCCAGGTAACAGAGCAAGGCCTTGTCCCAAAATAAAATAAGGCATTAAAAATATGCCTTCAAAAGAAGGCATAGACCCCACAATGAAAAACAAAAGGGATTGGCTATTGGTTTTATTACTCCCTTTGTAACTATCCAAAGTATGAAATTTCACTTTGTAAGCCACAACCTGAACACCAAACACGGAAATATAAATGACCAATAAGAAACATAAATAGCGCTCTTTAATTTTAATCCTTTTTCCTCTTCAATCAAAATGCCTTTTGTCAGGGCACAGTGGCATGTACCCATGGTCGCATCTACTCAGTAGGCTTACAGAGGCTCGCTTGAGCCCTGAAGTTCAAGGCTGTAGTGTGTCATAATCACACCTGTGAATAGCCACTACACTCCACCTTGGGCAACACAGCAAGACCCTGTCTCAAAAAAAAAAAAAAAAAAAGGCATTCTGAGGACCAGCCAAAGGATTATGTGAACTGATTATTCCACTTAATCTCATGTCTCACCTGGACAGAGCTAGTCATAGTGCTCAGAGCAAACACCGTTGCACAGTCTTTAATAGTGGACTGGCTATCAAAGGCACCCTGAGTATCCATAAGCAGCACAGCAACCTAGGAATTTAAGAGTTTAAAATACTTAGTAAAATATTTGCCAAGAATGACATAAAAATCAAATATGAAATAAACTTGAAAATCAATAATTAAATCAAGAAGAGTATTCATATTGTGTACATTTTGACATTATAATCCATGTGTTAAAGTTATCATAGTTCTGTGTTGTTTTGATTTTTAACACCAGAAAATAGCCCAAGAAACAATGTGGGAGGAAAAATAGTAAAAGAATATAAACAGAATTTTACTTTTGTTCCATTTGGTCTGTCGATCACAAATACTTCATTCCAAACTTGTATGCCTGTTGTTTCCCTTTCACAACCACCTCGCCATGTAAAGCCAGTCAATGGTTCATTGTTTCCACCAATCCAACTTTGCGAATCCTGTTAAAGTCAAGGATAAATGTAAAACACACAATTAAACTAAAAGAAATTTCCATTTCTTATTTTACAGATGAACAAGCTAACTCCAGACAGCTAAAATATACTGTGTAACACACAAGTCCTTAAAAAAGCAATCCCACGTGGGGTTCTTTGGTGGGTTCTTTGTCTAATAGAGAAGTGATCTCCTCCAAACCTAAACTTTCTCAAATCAGCTCACACTTCTCTAGATTTCTAGATAAGTGGGGTCATACCTTTCCCCTTTCTAGAAAGATTTCCTAAAATGTTTAAAAATCATAAAAAGAAAAAAAAAAAAGATACCAGTTATTTTAACATCTTCTTGTACAGATAAGCAAAACTAAGTTCCAGACAGAATGGCTGTCAAAACAACATTGCTCTCTTGGAATAGTTTATACTAAAATGTTTTCACACTGCCTTAATTTTCTCTTTAAAAAATAATCAGCTTTTGGCCGGGTGCAGTGGCTCATGCCTGTAATCCTAGCACTTTGCGAGGCCGAGGCAGGAGGATCGCTCAAGGTCAGGAGTTCAAAACCAGCCTGAGCAAGAGCAAGACCCTCTCTCTACCAACAACAAAAAGAAATTAATTGGCCTCATTAAATTAATTTAATGAGGCACCAATTCTTTTTAAAGTGTCTTTTGAAGGAGGGGGTTAGCAAACATGTTGGCCCATAATTTTAGCCATCTATACTTTAAAAAAACTTATTTTTACTATCTTCTCCATGTAATTGTATTGTTTCTAGGAATAATAAAAAAAGATCGTAGTTCTTTTCTGTTACTCGTGCTCAGAAGGGAGCACATAAGTAAATAAGGGAGCTTATAAGTAAATTTTTTTATTCATTTATTTAACAAATATTTGGAGTGCTACTGCAAGCTGGTAGGGAAAACTGTGTGCTGGGAATACTTATGAGAATGAAACAAATAAAACTTCTGCTTTCATGGAACTTAACATTCTTATAAAGAAGATAGAGAAACAAATAAAATTTAGACTAAAAGGAGAGTTCTCTAAGTGGATAGATTCTTTTATTTGTGTACGTTGGGCCTTTTAAAAACAATCAGTTCATTAAATACCAGATTTTTTTTTTCATTTTTACATTGTGAGGGAATGAGAATGGCACATGTGAGAACGTGTAACAGTGCAGGCCACTTTGATAGTAGCAGTTTGGTAAACAAGGGTGATTGAGTTTACAGCCCTTGTTCTTAAGAGACTCACAAGAACTGCAATGAAAAGCATATAATAAAGGTAACTACATGCACTATCAATAATATGCTTTAAGAGTTCAGAAAAGTTGGAGTTTCTTCACTGCTGGCTGAGTCTAGGCAGCAGTGAAGCAGTGAAAAAAAAAACCTATTAACTATGTATCATCTCTTCTTAGTTTATTCTGTAATGGAAATGTTTAAAAATACTAAGTTCATTAGTAAATAAAAGGATAGGGGGGAAAAAAGGTAAACTGTAGAACCTGCCTAATCAGATTTTTCAAAACTTGAAGTCTGTAACTTCTCTAACACACTGAACACTGATAGCTTTCATAAAATGTAGTATTGATTCATTCAATAAATATTTATTGAACCTCTACCATATGACAACCACTGTTCTAGGTTTATATCAGTGAACAACAAGAAACAGTTCTATCCTCAAGAATCATTCTAGTAGGAACTAAAGGCAGCCCCACTGATCATAGACCCCACTTACTGTCATAAGTTACTAAAGGCAAACTTAAGAACTCAAAAACACTAATCTGGTACCATTTATTACTATAGAGACAAGCTTCAAAACACAGAAATCCAAAAGTAACCTATTCCTCCATGAAAATAAATAGTAAAAGAGATTTTATAAAATAAATCTGTTGCAAAAGGCAATCTGAAATCACCTGAACTTTAAGTGTAGTCAAATAGTGAATAAATATAGACCTATGTAATATAATTATTAGCAATAAAGGAACCCTACTACTCTAAATAGTAAGAAACAAATTCATATTTCACAGGCTGGGCACAGTGGCTCACGCCTGTAATCCCAGCACTCTGAGAGGCCAAGTCGGGAAAACTGCTTGGGGCCAAGAGTTTGAGATCAGCCTGGGCAACATAACGAAACCCTATCTCTAAAAAAACATTTTTTTTAATTAGCTGGGCGTGGCTGTGCACATCTGTAGTCCCAGCTACTTGGGATGCTGAAGCAGGAGGATCCTTGAGCCTAGGAGTTAGAGATTACAGTGAGCTATGATGGCACCACTGTACTCCAGCCTCAGTGATAGAGCAAGATCCTGTCTTTTTTTTTTTGAGACAGAGTCTCTCTCACTTTATTGCCCAGGCTAGAGTGAGTGCCGTGGCATCAGTCTAGCTCACAGCAACCTCAAACTCCTGGGCTCAAGCAATCCTGCTGCCTCAGCCTCCCAAGTAGCTGGGACTACAGGCATGTGCCACCATGCCCGGCTAATTTTTTCTATATATATTAGTTGGCCAATTAATTTCTTTCTATTTATAGTAGAGATGGGGTCTCGCTCTTGCTCAGGCTGGTCTCGAACTCCTGAGCTCAAAGGATCCGCCCACCTCGGCCTCCCAGAGAGCTAGGATTAAAGGCGTGAGCCACCGCGCCCGGCCAACAAGATCCTGTCTTAAAAAAAAAAAAAAAAATCATATTTCACCTAAGGAAAGGGTAATACTCTATAGCAACAAAGTGAAACAATAGCTACGTAAACTTTAGACAAAGAATTGGTGGTCCAGCCAGGCCTACATGTATCAGAGCACAGCAGCTCTCTATTTGCAGGTAAGCTGACTCCTTTAACAATGAACAGGCTAGAGGAATAAAGGTCCATCAAGAAGCCATAACTCATCACAGCTAGCAGTAAAAAAGACAGAAAGGATGAATAAGATCCAAGTAGCAACAACAATAGAGGATATACTCCCTAGTAGCAAGGCATTCCCCACAAAAAACACCACAAATGAAAATCTAACCTGTGAAAAACCAGTACCTTTTCAGGAGACAGGTTATGAACACTCGACACCCAAACTGGTGGATGGAATGAATACTATACATTCTGACCATCAATTGTATTTAGTATTTTCATTTGAATATGTGAGAACACTCTGCAAGTCCTGGAACAAATTATGAAACATCTAAAATAGTTCATCTAATTTAGTTAAAATAGTTTAAAATAGTTAATGTGACTCTAAAATAGTCTAATATTTTTATCCAACCCCCTCCCCACCCCATGTCCACTCCCACATTCTGGTGGACAAATCAACCACACTGTCATCTGACCCAAGTCACAAACTCAGAAAAGGGCCAACTCTAACAACTTAGGTACACACTGAAGAGGAATTTCTTTTCTTAAAAAGGTTCCACTTAAAAGGTATCTTTGTCCTTGAAGACACTATGCTAAGTGAAATAAGCCAGACACAAGAAAACAAATATTGTATGATTCCACTCATATGAAATGCTCAAATTTGTAGAGACAGAAAGTAGAAAGGTGATGGCCAGGGCCTGGGGATCTGGGGAGTTAGTATTTAATGGGTATAGAGCTTCAGATTGGGAAGATTAAAAAGTTCTGCAGATGGATGGATGGTGGTGATGGTTGCACAACAATGCAAATGTACTTAATGCCACCGAACTGTACACTTAAAAGTGGTTAAAGTGGTAAATATTATGTCATGTGTATTTTATAATTTAAAAAAAGGTGTCCTTGAGGGAGGGATACCAGAATACAAAGGGCAGATACCTCTAGTAATTAAAGTGAGGTCTGAATGAAGATTTGACTTTATCGTCTACCACTGAGCTACCAGTTTTAGCTCTCACATGTAAAAAGCTTACAAGTCATCATACCCATCCTTACAAAAAGCCTAACAAACTGAAAATCATCCTTACAAAAAGCCTAACAAACTGAAAATCAATGACATTCCTTTCTTAGATCAAAGAATTTTGGTCACACTGTCAACCACCACCCCAAAATCTAGAGAGACAAATGAATACAAAGAATCATGAGCTGAGGCCAACTTAGTTGCTGCAACAATAGGTAAGAATAAATGATGATTTAGATTTGGACTAGCTTTAAAGTTAAAAACTCCTACAGGTCCAGTCTTAGCAGACCCCTCAGTTTTCTGAGTTTTACCTTAAGGAGCTCCACAGGTTCTCAACATAAAGATAAAGGAAAATTATCCTCATTACTCTGACAGGGGAGGGGAAAAGTAACCATTTTTAAATTGACCCAGGGGAAAGTAAGCACTTCGAATTACATCTACCCAGAGCAGTCCCCATAACAAAGGCGAGCCTTCCAAGGAAAACTACCTTACTGAAGCTGTGTCTAGCCCTGGGGAAGAGCAATCAGCCAAGTACAGCCCCCTCCTTTCTAGCTTACCATTAAAATTTTAAAAATAAAAGTCATAGCCCAGGGGCTCAGGTGTACTCAAAAACTAAGATTTAACCTTAAGAGGGTATATAGTGCTTCCCCTCCCCCACATATCACCGCTATATCAACAGGGCTCCAATATAATGACAGTGGATTACAACTGAGAAAGCTGCAAGACACAGATTCTATTTAAGTAGGAGTTCTTTGGAAAACCCAAAAACAACAGGAGAAGAGGGAGGAGGAAACTGAAGCCTCTGGGACCTACAGCTACAGAAAACATTAAACACAGCCCTAGCAAGATTAACATAAAACCTCACACTAAAAGCCTAATCTTCAGTTCCTATTACCTGATATTTCATGCCTGGCTTTCAGCAAAAAAAAAAAAAAAAAATTACAAGCCATGCCAAAAAGCAAGAACAAACAGACTGAAAAAGATAAGGCAAGCATCAGAACTAGACTCATGTAAAACATATACTTTGGAATTTTAAGATAGGAAATTTAAAATAACTGATTAGCATGTTAAGGGCTCTAACAAAAAAAGTAGACAACACATAAAAACAGGTAATGTAAGCAGAGAGGTAGAAATTCTAAGAAAGAATCAAAAGAAAATGCTAGAAATTAAAAACACTGTAATAGAAATAATGTCTTTGATACATTTATCCATAGATTGAGGAAAGAATTGGTGAGTTAGAGGATATGTCACTTGAAACTTCCTCAACTGAAATGCATAAAGAAAAAAGGCTAAGAGTAACTGAACAGACTATTCAAAAACTGTGAGACAATTACAAAAGGTATAACAAACGTGTAATGGAAATACCAGGAGTAGAGAGACAAGAAGGGACAGAAGATACATCTTAAGTAATGGCTGAGATTTTCCAAACTTAATGACAGACACCAAACACACAGATCCAGAAAGGTCAGAGAACACCAAGCAGTATAAATACCAAAAAAATCTACACTAGATATAGCACATTGTGGTTACAAAATAACACAGACAAAGAGAAAATCCTGAAAGAGGCCAGAGACAAAAAATACTTTATCTACAGAGGAATAAGGATAAGAATTACACTGGACTTCTCATCAAAAACCATGCAAACAAGAAGAGAGTGTGATGAAATATTTAAAAGGCTAAAAAAAAAAAAGTCATCAACATAGAATTCTTTATCCAGTGAAGTTATCCTACAAAAGTAAAGGAGAAATACAGACTTTCTTAGACAAAAACTGAGGGAAGTTATCATCAATATAACAACTTCAAGAAAATGTTAAAAGAAGTTGTTTGGCATAAAAGAAAAATGATACACATCAGAAACCCAAATCTACAAAGAGAAAAAGCCAGAGAAGAACAAAAAGGTAAAATAAAATCTTTTAGGTAGTTATATAATAGTATACAGGTAAGAGAAATGAATGACAGTCATGTTATCAAGGACAGAAGGTAGGAACTGGGAATACTCTAGGCAGCAGCCCCCAACCTTTTTGGCAGCAGGGACCATATTCAAGGAAGACATTTTTTTCCACAAAAGCAGGAGCAGGGCTGAGCTCTGCAGCCAGTCCACAGCCCCCGAGGTTGGAGATCACGCAAGGTAACTGTATTACCAATGAAGCAGTATAATATTATTTGAAAAGTGGGTTTAGATTAGCTGTAAATGTATATTGCAAACTTCAGGCAACTACGAAAAAAAATTTTTAAAGAAGTATAATGGATATATATCAACAGAGTACACAAAATGTCCTCACATAAAATATTCAATTAAAACTAGAGAAGGCAGAAAAAGAGGACGATAAAAAAAGAAAAAAAGTACAAAATATAGAACACACAAATATGGCAGCTATTAATCCAACTTTATCAATAATCACTTTAGGCCGGACATGGTGGCTCACGCCTGTAATCCTAGCAATCTGGGAGGTCGAGGCGGGCGGATTGCTCCAGGTCAGGAGTTGAAAAACAGCCTGAGCAAGAGCGAGAACCCGTCTCTACTATATAAATAAAAAGAAATTAATTGGCCAACTAATATATATAGAAAAAATTAGCTGGGCATGGTGGCGCATGCCTGTAGTCCCAGCTACTCGGGAGGCTGAGACAGCAGGATTGCTTGAGCCCAGGAGTTTGAGGTTGCTGTGAGCTAGGCTGACGCCATGGCACTCACCCGAGCCTGGGCAACAAAGCGAGACTCTTGTCTCAAAAAATAATAATAATAATAATCATCACTTTAGATATGAATGGTCTAAATACACCAATTAGACAGAATCTGTCACAGTGGGTTTTTTTTTTTTAAAGAATAGCCAACTATATGCTATCTACAAGAAATCCACTGTAAATGTAAAGGCAGACAGGTTAAAAGTAGAGGAATGGAAGAACATATACCATGCTAATACTAACAAAAAGAAAGCTAGAAGAGCTACGTTAATTTTAGACAAAGCAGATTTCAAAACAAGGGGGAAAAAAGACAAGGATTAAGAGTGGCATTACATAATGACAAAGGGGTCAATTCTCTAAGAAAATATAAAAATCCTTAATATGTATGCACCTAACAAAGCATCAAAATACATGAGGCAAAGATTGAACTGCAAGAGGAAAATCCTCGATAAAATATTAGCAAATCAAGTATGACACCACATAAAAAGAATTATACACCACAATCAAGTGGGATTTATTCGAGAATGCAAGACTGGATCAACAACTGAAAGTCAATAAATGTAACCTATCACATCAACTCAATGGCCTAAAGAAGAAAAATCACATCATAATATCAATAGATACAAAAAAGCATTTGACAAAATTTAACATTCATGATTAAAAAAAAAAACACAAATTCCTAGCACACTAGGAATAGATAAACTTCCTCAACTAGATGAAAAAAAAACTACAAAAAATTCTATCACAGCTAATACAGTAGGGAGAAACTAGATGCTTTCCCACTAAAGATCAAGAAAATTGACAAAGATGTCCACTTTTATCACTTGTACTCAACACTGTACTGGAGGTTCTAGCCAGGACAATTAGCCAAGAAAGAGAAATAAAAAGGTTCCCAGACTGGAAAGGAAGAAGACTATCTCCATTTACAGATGACATGATCTTATATACACAATACTCTAAGGAATCCAGTAAAAAACTATTGGAACTAATAAGTTTCACAAGGTTGAAGGATACAAGATCCATATACAAAAGTCAACCATATTTCTATAAACTTGCAATGAACAATCCAAAAATAAACAATTCCATTTACAATAGCATAAAAAAATTAACAAAAGTATAAAGCTTATACTTTAAAAACTACAAAAACATTTTTGAAAGAAATTCGAGATCTAAATAAATGGAAAAACATCCTGTATTCAGGGATTGGAAGACTTTAACACAGCAATACTTGGCAAACTGATCTTTCAGAGTCAACCAATCACCAGTGGATCCCAGCCATCTTCTTGTATAAACTGAGAAGGTGAGTCTAAAATTCATCTGGAATTGCAAGGGACCCAGAATAGACAATCAATCTTGAAAAAGAACAAAATATAAGAACTCATACTTCCTGATTCCTTAGGACTGAGAGTTTAGAGAAAGGGCAGAGGCAGTGACAGCTAAGAAATATGGGGATTCATTTTGAGATGATGAAAATGCTTTGAAATTAATTGTAGTGATGGCTGCATAGCTCTTTGAATATGCTAAAAACCACTGAATTGTGTACTGAAAGTGAATGAATTGTATGTTAAGTGAATTTTATCTCAATAAAGTTGTTAAAGGAAAAACAAAGCATCAAATACTCTTAGCATACAAGTTTAACAAAGACTCCGAAGTCATACAAAATCCATCCCATTAACGCTACAGGAATCTAGAGGGAGAAGGAAAGGTTCACTAAAGTTTCTGTTAACTGTCCATATAGTAGTGCAATGTGACATAAACCTCATGGCCGAACTTGCTTCTTGATGAAAGGATTATGGTATACATTCTCTAAAGTAAGCTATAGAAAATGTATCGTATTAAAGAAATGTGTAAGAAAAAATTTTTCAAGAGTGAGAACAAAGAAATTCTGAACTAAAACTCAGGAGCTGAACAACAAAATTGTCCTGGAGGAGTGGGAGAAGGCAGAGGGTTAATTATCTTTAAAAAAATTTCTCCTCCAAATTTCTCCAGCTAA